>QRFJ01002750.1:184852-211060 GCA_006176705.1 Cocos nucifera
CCCAAAGAAAATCAGGGAGGTCTGTGAAGCTCATCATGGATCGAACCATATCCAATAGAGTCCGATTTCTCCGTTCTGAAAACCCGTTGAGTTGAGGTGTTCCTGGTGGAGTCCATTGAGAGACTATGCCATTTTCCTTAAGATAGTCTAGGAATTCCCGGCTAAGGTATTCACCTCCTCGATCTGATCGAAGAACCTTAATGGGTTTTTCCAGTTTGTTTTTCTACTTCATGTCTGAATTCTTTGAACTTTTCAAAAGCTTCAGACTTGTGTCTCATAAGATACACATACCCATACCTAGACAGATCATCGGTAAAGGTAATGAAGTAGACAAAATTGCCTCTAGCCGGCACATCAAATGGGCCGCACACATCAGTATGTACTAGGGCAAGGAGATCTGTGGCCCTCTCCCCATGTCCAACAAAAGGGAGTTTAGTCATTTTGCCTTGAAGACAAGATTCACAAGTTGGATATGACTCAAAAGTCAATGGACTCAATAGCCCATTTTTCTCCAATTTGTTGATCCTATCTTCTGCTATATGACCTAATCTCAGGTGCCATAGATATCTGTCGTTTGGACTATCCCTAGGTCGTTTGGCATTCACGTTTTGCTCGATAGTTAAAACAGGTACATCAATATGTAGCTGATAAAGACCATTAATAAGGAAACCATTTGCAATTTTATTTCTTTCATAAAGAATGTTACAATGGTCCTTAAAGAAGGTGATCACATAACCTTCTTGTGCTAAGCATGAAACAGAAATCAAATTCCTGCTAGCTGCAGGCACATAATAACAGTCTTTTAAAACTAAGTCTAAACCAGATGGTAATCGAAGAGGGTATGTTCCCACGGCTACTGCAGCAACTCTTGCTCCATTACCGATGCGTAGGATCATGTCTCCATCCCTCAGCCTCCTGCTATCCTCAAGACCCTGCATAGAAGTGCACAGATGAGCACTAGAACCAGAGTCAAGCACCCAACTGGATGCAGAAGAAACCGTAAGGTTAGACTCAATAACGAGCATACCTCCAGAAGGACCTTCCTTCTTGTTCTTCAGGGTGGCCAGGTAAGTAGGGCAGTTCCGCTTCCAATGGCCGTCGCTGTTGCAATGGAAACACTTTCCTTTGCCATCGGACCTTTCTTCTTCGGTTCTGCCTTCTTCTTCTTTGATCCTTCCACCTTTTGCTTTTTCACAGACTTCTTTTTCTTTCCATAAGACTTTCTTTTGGAAGAAGTCCGTTCCATAGCAAGAACTGAGCCTTTAGAACCTTTCATAGAAAGCTCAGCGGTAACCAGCATATTCATTCAACTCGGCCAAGGAATTTTGAAGTTTATGCATGTGGTAATTCATGATGAATTGCCCATATGCATCAGTCAAGGATTGCAGAATAATATCGTTCTGCAAGTCCAAGTCCAACTTCACACCGAGCTTCTCAAGCTCTTCCATGTCCTTGATCATTGTCAGACAGTGATCTTGGACTGACTGCCCATCACGCATCTTAGCCTTAAAAAGTCATTTTCGTGACTTGATATTTGGCTGCGCGACTCTGTTCACCAAACATCTCCTGCAGGTGAGCCAACATTTGGCGAGCAGTCCCGATATCTTCATGTTGGCGCTGGAGCTCATCAGACATCGAGCCCAACATGTAAGTATCTGGCCTTATTATCTTCGTCAATCCATTTTTCCAGAGACGCTCTCTGTTCAGTGGATGGACGGAGCTGGTAAGGTGGGAGGGTCCTGGTCCAAAACATGGTGTTAACTTCTCTGAACCCAAAATAATTTTGTAGTTCCTGAGCCAATCTTTATAATTGGGTCCAGTCAGTCTATGTGTGTCCTAGGATACGTGCCAATGGGTTGGACGCAGACATTTTCCTGTAGAGAGTCAAAGATTCTAGTTAGATACTGTAATTTTGACTTGACCAATTTGTTTAGGGATTTTATTTTTAAACAAATTAGCTCCCACTATTTTCTCGGATCCCTACACTCCCTCTGTAGAGATGCGAAAATCTCCGCGATTAATGATTTCTAGTGGGTGGTGCGGTCTCACCAACTGACTCATCACCTCACCTAACAGTTATTGGTGATGGGTTAGCCAATGAGTGAACAACTCTTGTTCAATGATTCTCTAATCATGGTGCACCCAAACTTGGTCTCTAATTCATGAATCTCACCGTATCCGGAAATATTGATCCACTCCTTAGTTAAGTCAGACCCACCATTTGCATAGACTGGGTTCCTAATTGAGTCTCTCACCGTATCCGAAATATTGAGCCCAACTCATCCTCCAGCCCATAGCATCCAATGCCTAATAGACATGGTTGCATCTTCCCGGTGCAACTGAGCCACTGTATCCAGCCGAGAACAATCAACCCCGGGAAGGGCCCGCACATCTACAATGGTGGAAGACCTCAGACTTAATCTTTTCTTAGGGAGAATTGATTCAGGTCTCATTAAACTAGACTTGGCTTAGTCATAACAATTATGACTAACCTAGTGGCATGGGTTAGCTCGGATTATTGACCACCTCAGATCAGAACTGTGTCAACAGATATGGCCAGGTAAGTGAGACCGGTGGAAGGAATATGCCATTAACTCGTACAAGAACGCATTCAGGTCGAGTAGCTTCCAATTAAAAACCAGTCGGTCGTCTGTGCCAAACTTACCTTAGACACCAAATTGTTGAGTCAGAACCAATTGGGTTAGCCTACAATCCAGACTCTAACCTCTGAGCCTAATTAGGTCTTGCTTGATCGTGACTCGATCTTGACCCAGACTTAATCCTATTAGGCTGGTCAATTTAAGCATTGTTGATCCCATCTAACCAACTCTTGATTCGGTTTGATCAACCGCTTAGACCTAATTGAGCTACCCAAGCCCGAACCCAGTATTATGAATATGTCTTAGATCTGAAATTCTCAATTTTAGACCTAATTAATATTCCATAAACTTAATTCTTAATTAAGTTGGGTTCATAAACAAAATATGCACAATAAATCCTAGGGTTTCAGGATCTAGGGTTTTGCAGAAAGTAAGTTTTGGGTTTCTGATTAAGGACGAACACGCAGCACCCCTACACGTCATAAGAACACCCCATCGAATGGGAAGAGAGGGCCTTTAAACCCTTCTTCGTTCTTATGACCGGACGGCCAAGAGGAACGCCTTAATCAGGAACATGTAAATACTACAAAACAGTTATAGATCTATATCATATATCTCATATACAAATTTAGATCTAATCAAGGCATATTTTGCATACATCTCATGTATCAAATCATGCATGTTTTCAGATCTAAATTATCTCATAATAATCTAAAAAATTAGATTTAAATTGATCTAATCAAAATAAATTCTAATCTAGACAATTATGTAGAACTATTCTACAACTAGTCTAGACATGCATCAATCATATCTCATATGATATTTAAAATTAAATAATTTTTTATTTGCTGTTTATCAGATGTTATTATAACACTTATAATATCAAGAAAATAGTAAATAAGAAGATCTAAAATATGATTTAATCAGATTAAATCAAAGACATGCAAAACTATTCTATAGAACTATTCTATTCTAGAACTAGTCATGCATATCTTCATGTTCTTAGATCCAAATCATTTAATTTTAATTTTTCTGATTTCAGATCTGATCACATCTCATGTGACATCTAAAATCACTTTATTTTTAATTAAAATAAAATTAAAATCAGATCTAAACAATTTAGAACCATGGCTCTGATACCAGTTGAAGGGAAATCCTGATTTCCCGGTCCAGGTTCGTCCAGATCTGATCAGATCAAGAGATATATTTCAAAAATTTTTCTCTTGATCTCAATCAGATCTTGATATGTTTCAGATCTGATTCTTATTATTTTAATAAATAAAATAAAATAAGATAAATTAAATCAAATTTAATTTACCTGATTTGGGTAATCCTATTACCCTGTTAGATGATCCTGATTGCAGCGGAAGGTTCTGGATCTTAGCCACGCAAGCGCCTGGCCTCTACCGGTATCCACTCGGGTTGGATCTGGAGATCCTCTTCTTCTCTATCACACCTCCAAAAATCAGATCTGGATCTGATCTGGAGGATCTTCAAAACTCTTTTGAAGATCTGCAGTCGTCCTTTTGCAGCAGCGCAGCCTTCTTGCTTTTGATCGCCTTTCCTTGATCTGAATCGCACCAACCTAAATCCAAAACTCCTTTTGGACGTGGAGAGCAAGGGGAGAAGAGACTATGGCATGGAGAAGGAGGGGAGAGGCAGCCTTGGGGCGTGGGTCTAATTGAATTCATCTTAGAATTAGGGTTGGGCGCAGGGTCTTATTTATAGACCTCTTGTGATCCAACTCCTCTTCCTCCTCAACCAATCACAACCCTTTGTGAAATCAGATCTAAATCTGATTGGTTGGAATAGAGACCCCTGGATTCCTCCTTAGAGGGCGCCTAAGACCAGTCAAACTGGATTCTTAGTAGAACTCTAATTGGAATCCAAAAGGGAGGTGGAGTCCTTGTCCAACAAGGACTCCTAGGCGCCTCCTACTTGGGCTCACGCCACCCTTGGCGTGCGCCCTTCTCCTTGCCAGGTTCTGGCAGGGGGACAGGCCCCCACCAGCTCTCCAATAGGTGCATGACATGTGGTCAAAAGTCAAAGGGTCAATGGTCAACGTTTGACCAGTCAAAGGTAGACTTTTGACCAAAGTCAAAGAACAAGAAATGGCAGGTGACCAAAAATGGCAGGTAATGTCTTACAAATAAGACAACCTTATTCTGACTTGGACAACCTCCAGTCAGACCATATGAAGGCCTCTGATTGAGCACAAACTCCTTTGGCTCAGTCAGGACAACTTATTTATGATAGTAAAAGAAGAACGTTAGGTTCAATCGAGTGCTAGCACGATTTCCTTGAACCTAATTGAATCTCATTCAGATCAATTGAACTAGATCAGTTCAATTGATGATCACCAGATTCAAACCCTTGTTTGTGTGACCCAGTTAGGTTCAGTTCTGTATGGTAATGGGATATGTCATGATCTCTATCATCGACATCATCGAAACTCCTTTCGATGGATCAGAACTCTTCTGATTCGAACAGCTTAGAATGATCGATCATCTAAATCATTCTAATTGCTCCCAAAATCCACCAGTGACACCTAGCAGTATATGGTGGCAACCCATCAGAGCTGAATGCGAACCTCTTGGTGCAGCTACCTGTGTGATTAAGTTCTTCTATCTTGAGCCCCGATCAGATTAGGGTTAAGGTGAACTCGTCAAACCCTAGTCTCTGTCATATGATGTAATCATTCGATTCGAGTCCAATGTGAAAATCTAAATAGAAACTCTTTCTATTATTTCACTCTGCCATGGCCATGGACTTCTGGACTTGATTCTCATGATCATCATAGGGCTGCTCCTCTACCACCGAGGTAGATAGATTCCATCTTGATGCAATCCAGTTCCTACAATGAACATGCTATAGCCAACATACACCTCAGGGTTCCATATGGCTAGGAGACCGAGTAATGGTGTAGTCAAACTATAACACCCTCAAGGTGAACTGCCGATGCATCTCAGGTCAAAGAACCAGACACACTACTGCAGCATCGAGTCAGTCATTGACGAGAAGGTAGACTTCCTAATGACTACTCGAGGTGGTCACGCTCAGTGCCCTCGTTCTCTAACGAGTACCTGTACTCTCGCTCCGGTGTCTCCACACCGTAGACTCAAGACTCATCTACTAAAGAGAAGCGATTCGTACACCAACCTTCCGGATCAATCACCATCCTCGTGATGATCCTATGGTCGGGAGCATGTTTATGAGTTAATAATGATTATTCATGTCTTAAATTTTCAACTCTTGAAAATATGAATTATCATTACCATTAACTCAAAGGATGTATCACAGACACTAAATACACATATGTGATAGAAAATAACCCATTTTATTAATTATAGTCAAAATTATAATTTTGCCCCTAGAAGTGTATTACAAGTGTCAGCCAATTCTGGCTTCTAGGGCACATATATCTAACAATCTTACTTTCTAATGGCTACCATTGTTGTCGCAGTATAGAGGAATGGCATCTGATGGCATTACTCCAATTTCTGCAGCAAACTTCTTGTACCAGAATGCTTCCTTCGCAGCCTCTGATGCAGCGATATATTCTGCTTCCATGGTGGAATCTGCTATCACAGTTTGCTTGGAACTCTTCCAGCTGACAGCTCCACCATTGCACACAAACAGACTCCCAGATGTCGACTTTCGATCATCTATATCGGACATGAAAGTCCGAGTCTGTGTATCCCTGGACTTGGAGTTCTCCATTACCAAAGACCAACATCATATCCTTAGTTCTTCTCAAGTACTTAAGGATACATTTCACAGAAGTCCAGTGTTCTTCACCTGGATTTGACTGATATCTGCTTGTGACACTCACAGCATGGGCTATATCAGGTCGTGTACATAGCATGGCATACATGAGGCTCCCTATTGCAGAAGCATAAGGGATCTTGCTCATGCGTTCTATTTCCTCAGGTGTGCTAGGGCACATCTTCTTGGAAAGATGAATACCATGTCTGAAGGGTATTAATCCCCTCTTAGAGTTTTCCATACTAAACCTCTTTAGTACTTCCTCTATGTACATCTTCTGTGAAAGTCCTAGCATCCTATTCGGTCTATCCCTATAGACCTTAATTCCTAGAATAAAGGATGCTTCACCTAGGTCTTTCATGGAGAATTCCTTGGACAACCACATTTTGACTGATGTCAACATGGGAATATCATTCCCAATAAGGAGGATGTCATCCACGTACAATACGAGGAAGACAACAGCGCTCCCACTGACCCTTTTTGAAAACACATGGTTCCTCTTCATTTTTGATGAAACCAAACTTTTTGATCACATCATTGAAACGAGTGTTCCAGCTCCGAGATGCTTGCTTAAGTCCATATATGGACCTTTGCAGCTTGCAAACCTTGTGATCAGTATCACTGGATGTGAAACCTAGCGGCTGTTCCATATAGATATCTTCCTCAAGATATCCATTTAAGAATGCCGTTTTCACGTCCATTTGCCATATTTCATAATCGAAATAGGCTGCAACAGCAAGCAATGTGCGGATGGATTTTAGCATAGCTACTGGGAAAAGGTATCCTGATAGTCAATGCCTTCGCGTTGACTATAACCTTTTGCCACTAGTCTAGCCTTGAATGTCTCCACATTCCCATCTGCACCAATCTTTCTCTTGAAGATCCATTTACACCCAATAGGTACTATACCTTCTGGTGGATCTACCAAGGTCCAGACTTGGTTTGAGTGCATCGAGTCAATTTCTGACTTCATTGCCTCTAAGCCATTTCTCGGAGTCGATATCTGATATCGCCTCGTTGTAGGTTTTGGGATCATCACCATGAGCACCATTACCTATGAGGAAATCATTTCCTCTACTTCCTCTGAAATAATACCTAAGTATCTTTCAGGGGGACGGGAAACTCTTTTCCGATCTACGAGGTGGAGGAGGTAGTGTTCTTATTGGCTCAACCTGATTTGGTTCCAACTTGGTCCTTAGCTCGTTGCTACTTGTGAGACTTTCTCATCAAGCTTAATCTGCTTTCCAATGCCGCTATCTTGAATAAACTATTTTTCAAGAAAGATGGCATGTCGACTCACAATCACATTGTGGTCTTCTGGAATGTAGAAATAGTATCCTAATGACTCTTTAGGATATCCTATGAATCGAGCTCTAAAGGACCTAAACTCTAACTTGTCCGCTTGTTGTCTTTTGACATGAGCCGGACAACCCCAAATTCTGAGATGACTCAGACTTGGTTTCTTACCGTGCCATATCTCATACGGTGTGGTAGGAACGGTTTTAGAGGGAACCCTATTCAGTAAGATAAGATTGAAGTTAACAATGAAGTGTCCCCAAAGAAAATCAGGGAGGTCTGTGAAGCTCATCATGGATCGAACCATATCCAATAGAGTCCGATTTCTCCATTCTGAAACCCCGTTGAGTTGAGGTGTTCCTGGTGGAGTCCATTGAGAGACTATGCCATTTTTCTTAAGATAGTCTAGGAATTCTCGGCTAAGGTATTCACCTTCTCGATCTGATCGAAGAACCTTAATGGGTTTTTCAGTTTGTTTTTCTACTTCATGTCTGAATTCTTTGAACTTTTCAAAAGCTTCAGACTTGTGTCTCATAAGATACACATACCCATACCTAGACAGATCATCGGTAAAGGTAATGAAGTAGACAAAATTGCCTCTAGCCGGCACATCAAATGGGCCGCACACATCAGTATGTACTAGGGCAAGGAGATCTGTGGCCCTCTCCCCATGTCCAACAAAAGGGAGTTTAGTCATTTTGCCTTGAAGACAAGATTCACAAGTTGGATATGACTCAAAAGTCAATGGACTCAATAGCCCATTTTTCTCCAATTTGTTGATCCTATCTTCTGCTATATGACCTAATCTCAGGTGCCATAGATATCTATCATTTGGACTATCCCTAGGTCGTTTGGCATTCACGTTTTGCTCGATAGTTAAAAATAGGTACATCAATATGTAACTGATAAAGACCATTAATAAGGAAAACCATTTGCAATTTTATTTCTTTCATAAAGAATGTTACAATGGTCCTTAAAGAAGGTAATCACATAAGCCTTCTTGTGCTAAGCATGAAACAGAAATCAAATTCCTGCTAGCTGCAGGCACATAATAACAGTCTTTTAAAACTAAGTCTAAACCAGATGGTAATCGAAGAGGGTATGTTTCCACGGCTACTGCAGCAACTCTTGCTCCATTTTACCGATGCGTAGGATCATGTCTCCATCCCTCAGCCTCCTGCTATCCTCAAGACCCTGCATGGAAGTGCACAGATGAGCACTAGAACCAGAGTCAAGCACCCAACTGGATGCAGAAGAAACCGTAAGGTTAGACTCAATAACGAGCATACCTCCAGAAGGACCTTCCTTCTTCTCTTCAGGGTGGCCAGGTAAGTAGGGCAGTTCCGCTTCCAATGGCCGTCGCTGTTGCAATGGAAACACTTTTCTTTGCCATCGGCCTTCTTCTTCGGCTCTGCCTTTTTCTTCTTTTCTCCTTCCACCTTTTGCTTTTTCACAGACTTCTTTTTCTTTCCATAAGACTTTCTTTTGGAAGAAGTCCGTTCCATAGCAAGAACTGAGCCTTTAGAACCTTTCATAGAAAGCTCAGCGGTAACCAGCATATTCATTAATTCGGCCAAGGAATTTTGAAGTTTATGCATGTGGTAATTCATGATGAATTGCCCATATGCATCAGTCAAGGATTGCAGAATAATATCATTCTGCAGATCCAAGTCCTAACTTCACACCGAGCTTCTCAAGCTCTTCCATGTCCTTGATCATTCATCAGACAGTGATCTTGGACTGACTGCCCATCACGCATCTTAGCCTTAAAAAGTCATTTCGTGACTTGATATTTGGCTGCGCGACTCTGTTCACCAAACATCTCCTGCAGGTGAGCCAACATTTGGCGAGCAGTCCCGATATCTTCATGTTGGCGCTGGAGCTCATCAGACATCGAGCCCAACATGTAATATCTGGCCTTATTATCTTCGTCTATCCATTTTTCCAGAGACGCTCTCTGTTCAGTGGATGGACGGAGCTGGTAAGGTGGGAGGGTCCTGGTCCAAATACATGGGTTAACTTCTCAAAACCCAAAATAATTTTGTAGTTCCTGAGCCAATCTTTATAATTGGGTCCAGTCAGTCTATGTGTGTCCAGGATACGTGCCAATGGGTTGGACGCAGACATTTTTCTGTAGAGAGTCAAAGATTCTAGTTAGATACTGTAATTTATGACTTGACCAATTTATTTAGGAATTTTATTTTTAAACAAATTAGCTCCCACTATTTTCTCGGATCCCTACACTCCCTCTGTAGAGATGCAAAAATCTCCATGATTAATGATTTCTAGTGGGTGGTGCGGTCTCACCAACTGACTCATCACCTCACCTAACAGTTATTGGTGATGGGTTAGCCAATGAGTGAACAACTCTTGTTCAATGATTCTCTAATCATGGTGCACCCAAACTTGGTCTCTAATTCATGAATCTCACCGTATCCGGAATATTGATCCACTCCTTAGTTAAGTCAGACCCACCATTTGCATAGACTGGGTTCCTAATTGAGTCTCTCACCGTATCCAAAATATTGAGCCCAACTCATCCTCCAGCCCATAGCATCCAATGCCTAATAGACATGGTTGCATCTTTTCCCGGTGCAACTGAGCCACTGTATCCAGCCGAGAACAATCAACCCCGGGAAGGGCCCGCACATCTACAATGGTGGAAGACCTCAGACTTAATCTTTTCTTAGGGAGAATTGATTCAGGTCTCATTAAACTAGACTTGGCATAGTCATAACAATTATGACTAACCTAGTGGCATGGGTTAGCTCGGATTATTGACCACCTCAGATCAGAACTGTGTCAACAGATATGGCCAGGTAAGTGAGACCGGTGGAAGGAATATGCCATTAACTCGTACAAGAACGCATTCAGGTCGAGTAGCTTCCAATTAAAAACCAGTCGGTCGTATGTGCCAAACTTACCTTAGACACCAAATTGTTGAGTCAGAACCAATTGGGTTAGCCTACAATCCAGACTCTAACCTCTGAGCCTAATTAGGTCTTGCTTGATGATCGTGACTCGATCTTGACCCAGACTTAATCCTATTAGGCTGGTCAATTTAAGCATTGTTGATCCCATCTAACCAACTCTTGATTCGGTTTGATCAACCGCTTAGACCTAATTGAGCTACCCAAGCCCGAACCCAGTATTATGAATATGTCTTAGATCTGAAATTCTCAATTTTAGACCTAATTAATATTTCATAATCTTAATTCTTAATTAAGTAGGGTTCATAAACAAAATATGCACAATAAATCCTAGGGTTTCAGGATCTAGGGTTTTGCAGAAAGTAAGTTTTTGGATTTCTGATTAAGGACGAACACGCAGCACCCCTACACATCATAAGAACACCCCATCGAATGGGAAGAGAGGGCCTTTAAACCCTTCTTCGTTCTTATGACCGGACGGCCAAGAGGAACGCCTTAATCAGGAACATCAATACTACAAAAACTAATTAGATCTATATCATATATCTCATATACAAAATTAGATCTAATCATGGCATATTTTGCATACATCTCATGTATCAAATCATGCATATTTTTCAGATCTAAATTATCTCATAATAATCTAAAAAATTAGATTTAAATTGATCTAATCAAAATAAATTCTAATCTAGATAATTATGTAGAACTATTCTACAACTAGTCTAGACATGCATCAATCATATCTCATATGATATTTAAAATTAAATAATTTTATTTTTTATTTTTAGATGTTATTATAATACTTATAATATCAAAAAATAGTAAATAAATAGATCTAAAATATGATTTAATCAAATTAAAAATTATGATCAAACAAGACTATTCTATAGAACTATTCTATTCTAGAACTAGTCATGCATATCTTCATAATCTTAGATCTAAAATTTATTTTAATTTTTTATTTTTTTGATTTTAGATCTAATCACATCTCATGTGATATCTAAAATTACTAATTAATTAGATTAAATTAGATCTAAAAAAAAAATTATAAGAATCTTGCTCTAATACCAGCTGAAGGAAAATCCTGATTTTTCGGATCAGGTTCGTTCGGATCTAATTGGATCGAGAGGGATATTTCAAAAATTCTCCTCTCAGATCTAGATCAGATCTAACACTTTTTAGATCTGATACTAGCATCTGATAAATAAAAAAGTTAAATTAAATTAATTCCAAATTAATTTTATCTTGATCCAATTCTGGCTTCTAGGGAGGCGTATGCCCATGGATAGGGATGCCTGAAGTCCCATATGGATCGGACTCTAGGTTGCTTCTTGGTTTCTACTTAGGTGGCCCATAACTATAGACTTTCATCAGTCTTAGGCACTATCTAAGGATGAATTATAGGGGCTCTCATCTAATTGAATCAGGTGATGCCATCCTACCAATCAAATTTAGATCTGATTACACGAAGCAACATGATTGGTTAGGATGATGTGGTACTGCATAGCGCAGCAGAGTCTATATAAACCCTATCTGTGCCCAACTTTAACAGAGTTCTCTCTTAGCTCATGCCCAAGGCTGCCCCTCTTCCTCCTCCATTCCATCTTTTGATCCTCTCTCTCCTCTTCATGCCCAAGGAAAGTTGGGCTCTAGTTTGGTGCGATCCAGGCAAGAAAAAGCTGACGAGAAAGGAAGAAGGCAGCACTGCTGCAGAGACGACAGCAGATCTTCAAAATGAAATTTTGAAGATCCTCCAAATCAGATTCAGATATAATTTTTGGAGAGGTGATAAAGAAGGAGAAGATATTCAGATCCAGCTTGAGTGGATATCGGTAGAGGCTAGGTGCTTGCATGGCTAGATCCAAAACCTCAGACAATCAGCAGGATCATCAAAGGATAATCAGATTACCCAACATCAAGGTATAAATTAAATTAGATTTAATTTATTTTTATTTTTATTTATTAGATTAATAAAATTAGATCTGAAACATCTCAGATCTAATCTAGAGACATGAAAAAAGTTTTTGAAATATCTCTCTTGATTCGATCAGATCTGAATGAACCTGATCCAGAAAATCAGAATTTTCTTTTCAACTGGTATCAGAGCTAGGTTCTCTAAATTATTTAGATCTAATTTTTATTTATTTTATATCTAAAAATTAGATGATTTTAGATGTCACATGAGATGTGATTAGATTTAAAATCAAAAAAATTAAAATTAAATAATATAGATCTATGTTCTACAATATGCATGACTAGTTGTAAAATAGAATAGTTCTATACGTAGTCTTGCATAATCATGATTTATTTTAATTAAATTATAATTTTATATTTATTTATTTTCTATTTTTTAATGATTATAAATATTATAATAAGATTTAAAAAATATAAAATAAAATTATTTAATTTTAGATCATATGAGATATGATGCATGCATGATTAGACTAGTTGTAGAATAGTTCTACATAATTATCTAGATTAGAATTTATTTTGATGTGATTAATTTAAATTTAATTTTTTAGATAATTTAGATCTAAAAAAATATGCATAATATAATACATGAGATGCCTGCAAAACATGTATTAAGTTAGATCAATTTTTATATATTAGATATATGATGTAGATCTAACTAGTTTTGTAGATTTATATTTTTGATTAAGGCATTTCCCTTGGCTATTCGGTCATAAGAATAAAGTAGGGTTTAAATGCCCTCTACTTCCATTTGATGGGGTGTTCTTATGATGTGTAAGGATGGTGCGCATTCGTTCTCAATTAGAAATCAAGAACTTACTTTTTGCAAAACCCTAAATCCTGAAATCCTAGGATTTTATTTATATATTTTGTTTGTGAACCATAACTTAATTAAGAATTAAGATTATGAAATATTTGTTAGGTCTAAAAATTGAGAATTTCAGATCTAAGACATATTCATAATATTGGGTTCGGGCTTGGATAGCTCAATTAGGTCTAAATAGTTGATCAAATCGAATCAAGAGTTGGTTAGATGGGATCAACAGTGCTTAAATTGACCAGCCTAATAGGATTAAGTCTGGGTCAAGATCGAGTCACATAAGTGATCGATCAAGCTAAGACCTAATTAGGCTCAGTGGTTAGAGTCTGGATTGTAGGCTAATCCGATTGGTTCTGGCTCAACAATTTGGTGTCTAAGGTAAGTTTGGCAGATACGATCGACTGATTTTTAATTGGGAGCTACTCAACTTGAATGCATTCTTATGAGTTAATGGCATATCCCTTCCACCGATCTCACTTACCTGGCCATGTTTGTTGACTCAGTTCTGATCTGAGGTGGTCAATAATCCGAGCTAACCCATGCCACTAGGTTAGTCATAATGGTTATGACTATGTCAAGTCTAGTTTAATGAGACCTAAATCAAATCTTCCTAAGAAAAGATTAAGTCTAAGGTCTTCCACCATTATAGATATGCGGGCCCTTTCCGAGGTTGATTGTTCTCGACTGGTTACAGTGGTTCAGTTGCACCAAAAAAATGCAACCATATCTATTAGGCATTGGATGCTATGGGCTGAAGGATGGATTGGGCTCAATATTTCAAATATGGTGAGAGACTTAATTAGAAATCCAATCTATGCAAATGGTGGGTCTGACTTAACAAAGGGGTGGATCAATATTCCGGGCATGGTGAGATTCATGAATTAGAGATCAAGTTTGGATGCACCATGATTAGAGAATCATTGAACAATAGCTAACCCATCATCAATAACTGTTAGGTGAGGTGATGAGTTAGTTGGTGGGACCGCACAATCTACTAGAAATCATTAATCGTGGAGATTTTTGTATCTCTACAGAGAAAGTGTAGGGATCCGAGATAATAGTGAGAGCTAATTTATTTAAAAATTAAAATTCTAAATAAATTGGTTAAATCTTAATTATAATATCTAACTAGAAACTTTGACTCTCTATAGAAAAATGTCTGCATCCAATCCACTAGCATGAATCTTAGACACCCATAGATTGACCGAACCAAATTATAAGGATTGGCTCCAAAACTTTAAAATTATTTTAGATTCCAAAAAGTTAACTCATGTATTGGACCAGGATCCTCCCATCTTACCAGCTCGTCCATTCACTGAACAGAGAGCATCTCTAGATAAGTGGATGGATGAAGATAATAAGGCCAGATATTATATGTTGGCTCGATGTCTGATGAACTTCAGTGCCAACATGGAGATATCAGGACTGCTCCCCAAATGTTGGCTCACCTACAAGAGATGTTTGGTGAACAGAGTCGCGTAACCAAGTATCAAGTTACCAAATGACTATTCAAGGCTAAGATGCGTGATGGGCAGTCAGTCCAAGATCATTGTCTGATGATGATCAAGAATTTGGAAGAGCTTAAGAAGCTTAGAGTGAAGTTAGACTTGGATCTGCAGAATGACATAATTTTGCAATCTTTGACTGATGCATATGGGTAGTTCATCATGAACTACTCTATGCATAAACTTCAAAATTTCTTGGCCGAACTTATGAACATGATGGTTACAACTGAGCTTTCCATGAAAGGTTCTAAAGGCTCAGTGCTTACTATAGAACAGACTTTTTCCAAGAGAAAGTCTTTTGAAAAGAAGAAGAAGTCTGTGAAAAAGTAGAAGGTGGAAGGAGAAAAAAAAAGATAGAGCTGAAGAAGAAGGCTACTGACAAAAAAAATATTTCCATTGCAACAATGACGGCCACTAGAAGTGGAACTATCGTGCATAGCTGACCATCCTGAAGAATAAGAAGGAGGTAGGTCCTTCTGGAGGTATGCTCGTTATTGAGTCTAACCTTATGGTTTCTTCTACATCCAATTGGGTGCTTGACTCTGGTTCTAGTGCTTATTTGTGCACTTCCATGCAGGATCTTGAGGATAGCAGGAGGCTGAGGGATGGTGAGATGATCCTGGACATTGAAATTGAAGCAAAAATTACTACCGTGGTGATGGAAACATATCCTCTTCGACTACCATCTGGTTTAGACTTAGTGTTAAAAGATTATTATTATGTGCCTGCAGCAAGTAGGAATTTGATTTCTGTTTCTTGCCTTGCATTAGAAGGCTATGTAATTAGTTTTCTTAAGGACTATTGTAATATTCTTTATGAAAGAAATAAAATTTTAAGTAGTTTTCTTATTAACGGTCTTTACCAGTTATATATTGATGTATCTATTTTTAATATCGAGCAAAATGTGAATACCATGAAATGACCTAAGGATAGTCTAAACGATAGGTATCTATGGCACCTAAGACTAGGTCATATAGTAGAAGATAGGGTTAACAAATTGAAAAAAATTAGGCTATTGAGTCCGTTGACTTTCGAGTCATATCCAATTTATGAATCTTATCTTCATGGCAAAATGACTAAGCTCCCTTTTGTAGGACATGGGGAAAGGGCCACGGATCTTCTTGCCCTAGTACATACTGATGTGTGCGGCCCATTTGATGTGTCAGCTAGAGGCAACTTTGTCTACTTCATAACCTTTATCGATGATTTATCTAGGTATGGGTATGTGTATCTTATGAGACACAAGTCTGAAGCTTTTGAAAAGTTCAAAAAATTCAGACATGAAGTAGAAAAGCAAATAGAAAAATCCATTAAGGTTCTTCGATCAGATCGAGGAGGTGAATACCTTAGTCGAAAATTTTTGAACTATCTCAAGAAAAATGGCATAGTCTCTCAATGGACTCCACCTAGAACACCTCAACTCAACGGGGTTTTAGAATGGAGGAATCGGATCCTATTAGATATGGTTCGATCCATGATGAGCTTCATAGACCTTTCTGATTTTCTTTGGAGATACTATTTGTTAACTGTAATATACTTACTGAATAGGGTTCCTTCTAAAATCATTCCTACCACACCGTATGAGATATGGCATGGTAAGAAATCAAGTCTGAGTCATCTCAGAAATTGAGGTTGTCCAGCTCATGTCAAAAGACAACAAGCGGATAAGTTAGACTTTAGGTCCTTCAGAGCTCGATTTATAGGATATCCTAAAGAGTCATTAGGATATTATTTTTACATTCCAGAAGATCACAATGTGATTGTGAGTTGACATGCCATCTTTCTTAAAAAATAGTTTATTCAAGATAGCGGCATTTAAAAGTAGATCAAGCTCGAGAAAAAAGTCTCACAAGAGCAACGAGCTAAGGACCAAATGGAACCAAATTAGGTTAAGCCAATTCAAACACTACCTCCTCCACCTCATAGATCAAAAAGAGTTTTCCATCCTCCTAAGAGGTACTTAGGTACTATTTCAAAAGAAGTAGAGAAAATATTCCTCATAGATAATGGAGTTCATGGTAATGATCCCCAAATCTATAACAAGCCGATATCGAATATTGACTCTGAGAAATGGTTAGAGACAATGAAATCAAAAATTGACTCGATGCACTCAAACCAAGTCTGGACCTTGGTAGATCCACCAAAAGGTATAGTATATGGTAATGATCCCAAAACCTATAACGAGGTGATATCGGATATCGACTCTGAGAAATGGTTAGAGGCAATGAAATCAGAAATTGACTCGATGCACTCAAACCAAGTCTGGACCTTGGTAGATCCATCAGAAGGTATAGTACCTATTGGGTATAAATAGATCTACAAGAGAAAGATTGGTGCAGATGAAAATATGGAGACATTCAAAGCTACATTAGTGGCAAAAGGTTATAGTCAACGTGAAGGCATTGACTATCAGGATACCTTTTCGCCAGTAGCTATAATTAAATCCATCCGCACATTGCTTACTATTGTAGCCTATTTCGATTATGAAATATGGCAAATGGACGTAAAAATGGCATTCTTAAATGGATATCTTGAGGAAGATATTTATATGGAACAGCCGCTAGGTTTCACATCCAGTGATGATGATCACAAGGTATGCAAGCTGCAAAGGTCCATATATGGACTTAAGCAAGCATCTCGGAGCTGAAACACTCGCTTTAATGGTGTGATCAAATTTTTTGGTTTCATCAAGAACGAGGAGGAGCCATGTGTCTTTAAAAAGATTAGTGGAAGTGTTGTTGTCTTCCTCATATTATACGTGGATGACATCCTCCTTATTGAGAATGATATTCTCATGTTGACCATAGTTAAAATATGGTTATCTAAAGAATTCTCCATGAAAGACCTAGGAGAAGCATCCTTTATTCTAGAAATTAAGGTCTATAGAGATAGACCGAATAGGATGCTAGGACTTTCACAGAAGATGTACATAGAGGAAGTGCTAAAGAGGTTTAGCATGGAAAACTCTAAGAGGGCTTTGGTACCCTTCAAACATGGCATTCATCTTTCCAAGAAGATGTGCCCTAGCACACCTGAGGAAATAGAACGCATGAGCAAGATCCCTTATGCTTCAGCAATAGGGAAGCCTTCATGTATGCCATGTTATGTACACGACCTGATATAGCCCATGCTGTGAGTGTCACGAGCAGATATCAGTCAAATCCAGGTGAAGAACACTAGACTTCTGTGAAATGTATCCTTAAGTACTTGAGAAGAACTAAGGATATGTTATTGATCTTTGGTAATGGAGAACTCCAAGTCCAGGGGTATATAGACTCAGATTTTATGTTCGATGTAGATGATTGAAAGTCGACATTTGGGAGTCTGTTTGTGTGCAATGGTGGAGCTATTAGTTGGAAAATTTTCAAGCAAACAGTAATAGCAGATTCCACCATGAAAGTAGAATACATCGCTGCGTCCTGCAAAGGAGGCATTCTGGTATAGAAAGTTTGCCGCAGAGATCGGAGTGATGCCATCAGATGCCATTCCTCTGTACTGCGATAATAATGATGCCATAGCCCTTGCTAAGGAGCTGAGGTCTCATAAAAAATTCAAGCACATCGAGCGACGATACCACCTCATCCATGATTACCTCGAGAAGATTTACGTTGAGGTCAAGAGAGTCGACTTCGTAGAAAATGTGGCAGATCGCTTACAAAGCCATTAGGCCAGCAGAAGATCAAAGCCCACCTTGAGAAGATGGGACTTAGATTTATAGCCAATTGGCTTTAGGTCAAGTGGGAGTTTGTTAGATATGTGTGCCCTAGAAGCCTAGAATTGGCTGACACTTGTAATACACTTCTAGGGGCAAAATTATAATTTTGACTATAAATAATAAAATGGATTATTTTCTATCATAAATGTGTATTTAGTGTCTGTGATACATCCCTTGAGTTAATGGTAATGATAATTCTTATTTTCAAGAGTTGAAAATTTAAGACAAGAATTTTCATTATTAACTCATAAAATGCTCCCGACCATAGGATCATCATGAGGATGGTGATTGATCCTGGAAGGTTGGTGTACAATCGCTTCTTTATAGTAGATGAGTCTTGAGTCTATGGTGTAGAGACACCAGAGCGAGAGTACAGGTACTCGTTAGAGAACGAGGGCACTGAGCGTGACCACCTCGAGCAGTCATAAGGAAGTCTACCTTCTCGTCGATGACTGACTCGAAGCTGTAGTGGTGTGTCTGGTTCTTTGACCTGAGGTGCATCGACAGTTCACCTTGAGGGTGTTATAGTTTGACTACACCATGACTCGATCTCCTAGCCATTTAAAATCCTGAGGTGTATGTTGGCTATAGCATGTTCATTGTAGGAATTGGATTGCACCAAGATGGAATCTATCTACCTCGGTGGATGAGGAGCAGCCCTATGATGATCATGAGAATCAAGTCCATAAGCCCATGGCCATGGCAGAGTGAAATAATAGAAAGAGTTTCTATTAAGGTTTTCACATCGGACTTGAATCGAATGATTAAATCATATGATAGAAATTAGGGTTTGACGAGTTCACCTTAACCCTAATCTGATCGGGGCTCAAGATAGAAGAACTTAATCACATAAGTAGCTGCACCGAGAGGTTCATTTTCAGTTTTGATGGGTTGCCACCATATACTGCTAGGTGTCACTGGATGGATTTTGGGAGCAATTAGAATGATTTAGATGATCGATCATTCTAATTGTCTGAATCAGAAGAGTTCTGATCCATCGAAAGGAGTTTCGATGATGTCGATGATGGAGATCATGACATATCCCATTACCATATAGAACTGAACCTAACTGGATCACACAAATAAGGGTTTGGATCTGGATATCATCAATTGGACTAACCTAGTTCAATTGATTTGAATTAGATTCAATTAGGTTCAAGAAAATCGTGCTAGCACACGATTGAAGCCTAACATTCTCCTTTATCTATCATTAAAAGTTATCTCGACTGAGCCAAATGAGTTTGTGCTCACTCAGGTACCTTTACTTGGATCTGACTAGAGCTTGTCCAGGTCAGAAAAAGGATTGTCTTAATTTATGAGATAAATTTGAGACAACACCTGCCATTTTTTATCACCTGCTAATTCTTGTCCTCTGACTTTGGTCAAATATTGATATTTGACACTTAGACATCTGCCCATGTGTCATGCACCTATTGGAGAATAGATAGAGGCTTGTCCTCTTGCTAGATTTTGGAAAGGAGGGGGTGCTTGCCAAGGGAGGCGTGCGCCCATGGATAGGGATGCCTGGAGTCCCATACGGATGGGACTCCAGGTTGCTTCTTGGTTTCTACTTAGGTGGCCCATAACTATAGACTTTGACCAGTCTTAGGTGCCATCTAAGGATGAATTAGAGGGGCTCTCATCTGATTGGATTAGGTGATGTCATCCCACCAATCAGATTTAGATCTGATTGCATAAAGCAATGCGATTGGCTGGGATGATGTGGCACTGCATGGCACAGCAGGGTCTATATAAACCATGTCTGCACCCAACTTTAATAGAGTTCTCTCTTAGCCCATGCCCCAATGCTATCCCTCTCCCTCCTCCATGCCATCTTCTGATCCTCTCTCTCCTCTCCATGCCCAAGGGATGTTGGGCTCTAGTTTGGTGCGATCTAGACAAGAAAAAGCTGATAAGAAAGGAAGAAGGCAGCACTGTTGCAGAGATGATAGCAGATCTTCAAAAAGGAGTTTTGAAAATCCTTCAAATCAGATCTAGATCTAATTTTTGGAGAGGTGATAAAGAAGGAGAAGACCTCCAGATCCAATCTGAGTGAATATCGGTAGAGGTCAGGCACTTGCATGGCTAGATCCAGAACCTTAGGCAATCAGCAGGATCATCAAAGGGTAATCAGATTACCCAACATTAAGATATAAATTAAATTTAATTTAATTTATTTTTATTTTTATTTATTAGATCAATAAAATTAGATCTAAAATATCTCAGATCTGATCTAGATATATGAGAGAAATTTTTGAAATATCTCTCTTGATCCGATCAGATCTGAATGAATCTGATCCGAAAAATCAAGATTTTTCCTTCAAATACTATCCGACATCTTGATCGATCTGATTAAGATGATTTAATCAAATCAAGATTAAACTAGTATATAGATGATTCAATAAAAATTATGAATAATAAAATCTACTGGTATCTGATCTTGCTAAGGTGGATGCTAAAGGAAAAATCTTATTTTTCTTGATCAGGTTCGTTCAGATCTGATTGGATCAAGAGGGATATTTCAAAATTTTTTTTCTAAGATCTTAATCAAATTTGAGACTCTTCAAATCTGATCTTATTGATCCGATAAAAAAATTAAATTTAATTTAATTTAATTTAATTATACCTTTATTATGGGTAATCCTATTATCTTATGATAATCCCGATGTTTGCCTGAGGTTCTAGATATAGCCATGCAAGCGCCTGGCCTTTACCAGTATCTATTCGGACAAGATCTAGAGATCTTCTTCTTCTCAATCTATCCTCCAAAAATTAGATCTGGATCTGATCTTGAAGATCTTCAAAATGGCTTTTGAAGATCAGCTATTGTCTCTTACAGCAGTGCTGCATTCTTCCTTTCCTGTCGCCTTTCACTTGCTTGGATTGCATATAACTCATGCCCAAATCTTCTTAGGCATGGAGAGGAGAGAGAGGACCAGTGGGTGGCATGGAGAAGGAGGGAGAGGGGCTATATGGCATGGGCTAAGGTAGAAGCTCTCTCAATCTAGGCATAGATAGGGTTTTTATAGACCCTCCTGCGCCATGCAGTACTACATCATCCTGGCCAATCATGACCCTTTGTGTAATCAGATCTAATTCTGATTGGTGGGATGACATCATTTGATCTAATTAGATTAGAGTTCCTCAAAATCCTCTTTAGATGGTGCCAAGATCGGGTCAAACAAGACTCATTGGCGCCATTAAGTTTGATTTCCTGAAGCAACTGAAGTACCATCTGTATGGGACTCCAATCCTTATCCACATGGGACACACGCCTCCCTAGGCATGCACTCTTTGTCTCTCTACCTTTTAGTGGGAGGACAAGGATCAAAGTTCTCCACTATGAGTGCATGGTACATGGGCAGATGTCTAAGTGTCAAAGGTCAATATTTGACCAAAGTCCAAAGACAAGATTTAGCAGGTGATGAAAAATGATAGATGTTGTCTCAAATTTATCTCATAAGTTAAGACAATCCTTTTCTAACTTGGACAAGCTCCAGTCAAATCAAGTAAAGGTTCCTAAGTGAGCCCAAATATATTTGGCTCAGTCGAGATAAGCTTTAATGATGGTTAAAGGAGAACATTAGTCTCAATCGTGTGCTAGCATGATTTCATTGAACCTAATTGAATCTTATTCAAATCAATTGAACTGGGTTAGTCCAATCGATGATATCCAGATCCAAATCCTTGTTTGCATGACAAAGTTAGGTTCAATTTCGTATGATAATGGATATATCATGATCTCTATCATCGACATCATCAAAACATCTTTCGATGGATTAGAACTTTTTTGATTCAGACAACTAGTACGATCGATCATCCAACTCATTCTTTTGCTCCCAAAATCCACTAGTGACACCTAGCAGCAAATGGTGGCAACCCATCAGAACTAAAAATGAACCTCTTGGTGTAGTTACCTATGTGATTAAGTTCTTTTATCTTGAGCCCCGATTGGATTAAGGTTAAGGTGATCTCATCAAATTCTAATATCTGTCATATGAATTAATCATTTGATTCAAGTCCAATATGAAAATCCTAATAGAAATTATTTCTATTATTTCACTCTACCATGGCCATGGGCTTATGGACTTGATTCTCATGATCATCATAGGGTTGCTCCTCATCTACCAAGGTAGATAGATCTCCTATTGGTGCAATCAAATTCCTATAATGAACATGCTATAGCCAACATATACTTTAGGGTTTCCAATGGCTAAGAGACCGAGTTATGGTGTAGTCAAACTATAACACCCTCAAGGTGAACTACTGATGCACCTCAGGTCAAAGAACCAGACACACTATTGCAGCTTCGAGCCAGTCATCGATGAGAAGGTAGACTTCTTGATGACTGCTCGAGATGGTCATGCTCAGTGCCCTCATTCTCTAACTAGTACATGTACTCTCGCTTCGATGTCTCTACACCATAGACTCAAGACTCATTTATCCTAAAGAAGTGATTGTACACCAACCTTCCGGATCAATCACCATCCTCATGATGATCCTACGGTTGGAAGCATTTTATGAGTTAATAATGAAAATTCATATCTTAAATTTTTAACTCTTGAAAATATGAACTATCATTACCATTAACTCAAGGAATGTATCTGAAGGAGAAATCCTGATTCTCCGAACCAGATTCGTTCAGATCTGATCAAATCAAGAGATATATTTCAAAATTTTTTTTCTTTGATCCTAGATCAGATCTAGGATATTTTAGATCTAATTTTTATTATTTTAATAATTAAAATAAAATTAGATAAATTAAATCAAATTTAATTTACCTTGAAGTGGGTAATCCTATTATCCGTTGATGATCCTGTAAGCAGCGGAAGGTTCTGGATCTAGCCATGCAAATGCCTGGTCTCTACCGATATCCACTCAGACTGGATCTGGAGATTCTCTTCTTCTCTATCACGTCTCCAAAAATTAGATCTAGATCTAATCTGGAGGATCTTCAAAATACCTTTCAAAGATCAGCAGTCGTCCTTTGCAGCAGCGCAGCCTTCTAGCTTTCAGTCGCCTTTCTATTGTCTGGATCGCACCAACCAAGGTCCAAAACTCCTTTTGGACATGGAGAGGAGAGGGAGAAGGTGGGTTTGGCATGGACAAAGAGGGGAGAGGCAGCCTTGGGATGTGGAGAATTGTTATGCCAATCTTAATTTGAGTTGGGCGCAGGGTCTTATTTATAGACTAAGCATGATCCAACTCCTCTTCTTTCCAACCAATCACAACTCTTTGTGAAATCAGATCTAAATCTGATTGGTGGGAATAGAGTCCCGTGGATTCCTCCTTAGAGGGCACCTAAGACCAGTCAAAGTTGGTTCTTAGGAGAACTCTAATCGGAATCCAAAAAGGAGATGGAGTCCCTATCCAACAGGGACTCCTAGGCGCCTCCAGCTTGGGCACACGCCAAGGGTGGCGTGCACCCTCCTCCTTACCAAGTTCTGGCAGGGGACAGGCCCCCACCAGCTCTCCAATAGGTGCATGACACATGGACGAAAGTCAAAGTATCAATGGTCAACATTTGACCAGTCAAAGGTCAACTTTTGACCAAAGTCAAAGGACGAGAAATGGCAGGTGACCAAAAATGGCAGGTAATGTCTTACAAAATAAGACAACCTTTTCTGACTTGGACAAGCTCCAGTCAGACCATATGAAGGCCTCTGATTGAGCACAAACTCCTTTGGCTCAGTCAGGACAACTTATTTATGATATAGTAAAAGAAGAACGTTAGGTTCAATCGAGTGCTAGCACGATTTTCCTTGAACCTAATTGAATCTCATTCAGATCAATTGAACTAGATCAGTTCAATTGATGATCACCAGATTCAAACCCTTATTTGTGTGACCCAGTTAGGTTCAGTTCTGTATGGTAATGGGATATGTCATGATCTCTATCATCGACATCATCGAAACTCCTTTCGATGGATCAGAACTCTTCTGATTCGAACAGCTTAGAATGATCGATCATCTAAATCATTCTAATTGCTCCCAAAATCCACCAGTGACACCTAGCAGTATATGGTGGCAACCCATCAGAGCTGAATGCGAACCTCTTGGTGCAGCTACCTGTGTGATTAAGTTCTTCTATCTTGAGCCCCGATCAGATTAGGGTTAAGGTGAACTCGTCAAACCCTAGTCTCTGTCATATGATGTAATCATTCGATTCAAGTCCGATGTGAAAATCTAAATAGAAACTCTTTCTATTATTTCACTCTGCCATGGCCATGGACTTCTGGACTTGATTCTCATGATCATCATAGGGCTGCTCCTCTACCACCGAGGTAGATAGATTCCATCTTGATGCAATCCAGTTCCTACAATGAACATGCTAGCTATAGCCAACATACACCTCAGGATTCCATATGGCTAGGAGATCGAGTAATGGTGTAGTCAAACTATAACACCCTCAAGGTGAACTGCCGATGCACCTCAGGTCAAAGAACCAGACACACTACTGCAGCATCGAGTCAGTCATTGACGAGAAGGTAGACTTCCCTAATGACTACTCGAGGTGGTCACGCTCAGTGCCCTCGTTCTCTAACGAGTACCTGTACTCTCGCTCCGGTGTCTCCACACCGTAGACTCAAGACTCATCTACTAAAGAGAAGCGATTGTACACCAACCTTTCCGGATCAATCACCATCCTCGTGATGATCCTATGGTCGGGAGCATTTTATGAGTTAATAATGATTATTCATGTCTTAAATTTTCAACTCTTGAAAATATGAATTATCATTACCATTAACTCAAAGGATGTATCACAGACACTAAATACACATATGTGATAGAAAATAACCCATTTTATTGATTATAGTCAAAATTATAATTTTGCCCCTAGAAGTGTATTACAAGTGTCAGCCAATTCTGGCTTCTAGGGCACATATATCTAACAATCTTCCACTTGTCCTAAAGCCAATTGGCTACAAGTCTAAGTCCCATCTTCTCAAGGTGGGCTTCGATCTTCTGCTGGCCCAACGGCTTTGTAAGTGGGTCTGCCACATTATCTATGGAGTTGACTCTCTTGACCTCATAACCCTTCTCGAGGTAATCGCGGATGAGGTGGTATCGCCGCTCAATATGCTTGGATTTCTGGTGAGACCTCGGCTCCTTAGCAAGGGCTATGGCGCCATTGTTGTCGCAGTATAGAGGAATGGCATCTGATGGCATTACTCCAATTTCTGCAGCAAACTTCTTGTACCAGAATGCTTCCTTCGCAGCCTCTGATGCAGCGATATATTCTGCTTCCATGGTGGAATCTGCTATCATGATTTGCTTGGAACTCTTCCAGCTAACAGCACGACCATTGCACACAAACAGACTTTCAGATGTTGACATTCGATCATCTATATTGGACATGAAATCCAAGTCTGTGTATCCCTAGACTTGAAGTTCTCCATTACCAAAGATCAACATCATATCCTTAGTTCTTCTCAAGTACTTAAGGATACATTTCACAGAAGTCCAGTGTTCTTCATCTAGATTTGACTGATATCTGCTTGTGAGACTCACAGCATGGGCCATATCAGGTCGTGTACATAGCATGGCATACATGAGGCTCCCTATTGCAGAAGCATAAGGGATCTTGCTCATGCATTCTATTCCTC
>QRFJ01002751.1:0-20792 GCA_006176705.1 Cocos nucifera
ATTAGATCATATAGCAGCAGATAGGATCAACAAATTGGGAGAAAAATGGCTATTGAGTCCATTGACTTTTGAGTCATATCCAACTTATGAATCTTGTCTCCAAGGCAAAATGACTAAACTCCCTTTTGTTGGACATGGGGAGAGGGCCACAGATCTCCTTGCCCTAGTACATACAGATGTGTGCAGCCCATTTGATGTGCCGGCTAGAGGTAATTTTGTCTACTTCATTACCTTTATCGATGATCTATCTAGGTATGGGTATGTGTATCTTATGAGACATAAGTCTGAAGCTTTTGAAAAGTTCAAAGAATTCAAACATGAAGTAGAAAAACAAACTGAAAAACTCATTAAGGTTCTTCGATCAGATCGAGGAGGTGAATACCTTAGCCGGGAATTCCTAGACTATCTAAAGAAAAATGGCATAGTCTCTCAATGGACTCCACCAGGAACACCTCAACTCAAAGGGGTTTTAGAATGGAGAAATTGGACTCTACTGGATATGGTCCGATCCATGATGAGCTTCACAGACCCCCCTGATTTCCTTTAGGGACACTCATTATTAACTTCAATTTATCTACTGAATAGGGTTCCCTCTAAAACCGTTCCTACCACACCGTATGAGATATGGCATGGTAAGAAATCAAGTCTGAGTCATCTCAGAATTTGGGGTTGTCCGACTCATGTCAAAAGACAACAAGCGGACAAGTTAGAGTTTAGATCCTTTAGAGCTCGATTCATAGGATATCCTAAAGAGTCATTAGGATACTATTTCTATATTCCAGAAGACCATAATGTGATTGTGAGTCGACATGCCATCTTTCTTGAAAAATAGTTTATTCAAGATAGCGGCATTGGAAGGCAGATCAAGCCTGATGAGAAAGTCTAACAAATACAACGAGCTAAGGACCAATTGGAATCAAATTAGGTTGAGCCAATAAAGAACACTACCTCCTCCACCTCGTAGATCGGAAAGAGTTTCTCATCGCCCTAAAAGATACTTAGGTATTATTTCAGAAAAAGTAGAGGAAACATTTCTCGTAGGTAATGGTGCTCATGGTGATGATCCCAAAACCTACAACGAGGCGATATCAGATATCGACTCCGAGAAATGGCTAGAGGCAATGCAGTCAAAAATTGACTCAATACACTCGAACCAAGTCTGGACCTTGGTAGATCCACCAGAAGGTATAGTATCTATTGGGTGTAAATGGATCATCAAGAGAAAGATTGGTGTAGATGGGAATGTGGAGACATTCAAGGCTAGACTAGTGGCAAAAGATTATAGTCAATGCGAAGGCATTGACTATCAGGATATCTTTTTCCTAGTGGCTATGCTGAAATCCATCTGCACATTGCTTGTCGTTGCAGCCTATTTTGATTATGAAATATGGCAAATGGATGTAAAAATGGCGTTCTTAAACAGATATCTTGAGGAAGATATCTATATGGAATAGTCGCTAGATTTCACATCTAGTGATACTGATCACAAGGTTTGCAAGCTGCAAAGGTCCATATATGAACTTAAGCAAGCATCTCAGAGCTGGAACACTCATTTCAATGATGTGATCAAAATGTTTGGTTTCATCAAAAATGAAGAGAAACCATGTATTTTCAAAAGGGTTAGTGGGAGCACTGTTGTCTTCCTCGTATTATATGTGGATGACATCCTCCTTATTGGGAATGATATTCCCATGTTAACAACAGTCAAAATATGGTTGTCCAAGGAATTCTCCATGAAAGACCTAGGCGAAGCATCCTTTATTCTAAGAATTAAGGTCTACAGGGATAGATCGAACAGGATGCTAGGACTTTCACAGAAGATGTACATAGAGAAAGTACTAAAGAGGTTTAGTATGGAAAACTCTAAGAGGGGATTAATACCCTTCAGACATGGATTCATCTTTCTAAGAAGATGTGCCCCAGCACACTTGAGGAAATAGAATGCATGAGCAATATCCCTTATGCTTCTACAATAGGGAGCCTCATGTATGCCATGCTATGTACACAACCTGATATAGCCCATGCTGTGAGTGTCACAAGCAGATATCAGTCAAATCCAGGTGAAGAACACTAGACTTCTGTGAAATGTATCCTTAAGTACTTAAGAAGAACTAAGGATATGATGTTGGTCTTTGCTAACGGAGAACTCCAAGTCCAGGGATACACAGACTCGGATTTCATGTCCGATATAGATGATCGAAAGTCGACATCTGGGAGTCTATTTGTGTGCAATGGTGGTGCTGTCAGCTGGAAGAGTTCCAAGCAAACGGTGATAACACCTCATCCGTGATTACCTCGAGAAGGGTTATGTCGAGGTCAAGAGAGTCAACTCCATAGATAATGTGGCAGACCCACTTACAAAGCCGTTGGGCCAGCAGAAGATCGAAACCCACCTTTAGAAGATGGAACTTAGACTTGTAGCCAATTGGCTTTAGGACAAGTGGGAGATTGTTAGATATATGTGTCCTAGAAGCCAGAATTGGCTGACACTTATAATACACTTCTAGGGGCAAAATTATAATTTTGACTAATATCAATAAAATGGATTATTTTCTATCACATATGTGTATTTAGTGTTTGTGATACATTCTTTGAGTTAATGGTAATGATAATTCATATTTTCAAGAGTTGAAAATTTAAGACATGAATAATCATTGTTAACTCATAAAATGCTCCCGACCATAGGATCATCATGAGGATGGTGATTGATCCGGAAGGTTAGTGTACAATCGCTTCTCTTTAGTAGATGAGTCTTGAGTCTATGGTGTGGAGACATCAGAGTGAGAGTACAGATACTCATTAGAGAATGAGGGCACTGAGCGTGACCACCTCAAGTAGTCATTAGGGAGTCTACCTTCTCGTCAATGACTGACTCGATGCTGTAGTAGTGTGTCTGGTTGTTTGACCTGAGGTGCATCGGTAGTTCACCTTGAGGGTGTTATAGTTTGACCACACCATTATTCGATCTCCTAGCCATATGGAACCCTGAGGTGTATGTTGGCTATGACATGTTCATTGTAGGAACTGGATTGCATTAAGATGGAATCTATCTACCTCGGTGGTAGAGGAGCAGCCCTATGATAATCATGAGAATCAAGTCCAAAAGTCCATGGCCATGGCAAAGTGAAATAATAGAAAGAGTTTCTATTTAGATTTTTACATCGGACTCGAATCGAATGATTACATCATATGGTAGAAACTAGGGTTTGATGAGTTTACCTTAACCCTAATCTGATCGAGGCTCAAGATAGAAGAACTTAATCACATAGGTAGCTACACCAAGAGGTGTGCATTCAGCTCTGATGAGTTGCCACCATATACTGCTAGGTGTCACTGGTGAATTTTGGGAGCAATTAGAATGATTTAGATGATCGATCATTCTAACTGTTCGAATCAGAAAAGTTCGGATCCATCGAAAGGAGTTTCGATGATGTCGATGAAAGAGATCATGACATATCCCATTACCATATAGAACTGAACCTAACTGGGTCACACAAATAAGGGTTTGAACTAGTGATCATCAATTGAACTGATCCAGTTCAATTGATCTAAATGAGATTCAATTAGGTTCAAGGAAATCGTGCTAGCACTCGATTGAACCTAACGTTCTTCTTTTGCTATCATAAATTAGTTGTCCTGACTGAGCCAAAGGAGTTTGTGCTCAATCAGAGACCTTCATATGGTCTGACTGGAGGTTGTCCAAGTCAGAAAAGGTTGTCTTATTTTGTAAGACATTACCTGCCATTTTTGGTCACCTGCCATTTCTTATTCTTTGACTTTAGTCAAAAGTCTACCTTTGATCGGTCAAATGTTGACCATTGATACTTTGACTTTTGTCCACATGTCATGCACCTATTGGATAGCTGGTGGGAGCCTGTCCCCCTGCCAGAACCTAGCAAGGAAGAGGGCGCACGCTACCCTTGGCGTGTGCCCAAGTTGGAGGCACCCAGGAGTCCCTATTGGATAGGGACTCCATCTCCTTTTTGGATTTCAATTAGAGTTCTCCTAAGAACCAACTTTGACTGGTCTTAGGCGCCCTCTGATTTCATAAAGAGTTGCGATTGGTTGGGAAGAAGAGAAGTTGGATCACAGATAATCTATAAATAAGACCCTGCACCAACCCAGAAGGTGATTAAAAAAGTAAGATTGAATCATAATTTCCCACACCCCAAGGCTGCCTCTCCCCTCTTCCTCCATGCCAAACCCACCTTCTCCCTCTCCTCTCCACGTCCAAAAGAGTTTTGGAGCTTGGTTGGTGCAATCCAGATCAAAGAAAGGCGATTGAAAGCTAGAAGGCTGCACTGCTGCAAAGGACGACTACTTATCTTCGAAAGGAGTTTTGAAGATCCTCCAGATCAGATCCAAAGCTAATTTTTGGTGACATGATAGAGAAGAAGAGGATCTCTAGATCTAGCCTGAGTGGATATCGGTACAGGCCAGGCACTTGCGTGGCTAGATCCAGAACCTTTCGCTGCTTATAGGATCATCAACGGATAATAGGATTACCCACTTCAAGATAAATTAAATCTAATTTAATTTATTTGATTTTATTTTAATTTTTAAAATAATAATAATCAGATCTAAAATATCTTAGATCTGATCTAGATCAAAGAGAAAAATTTTTGAAATATATCTCTTGATCTGATCAGATCTGAACGAACCTGATCCAAAAAATTAGGATTTTTCTTCAACAATAACCTGTGTATGATACTAATACAAGAATGTGGGTGCTCATTAGAGAATGAGTTCACTAAATTGATCTGAATTGAGAATATCTAATGGAGTCTTATCTACATGTCAATAGATGGTTCTCATAGTGGAAATTGTGCATTTAATCCTTTGACCTGAAACTATCATAGAATCTAATATATATAAATCCATATTTTGGTTCAAACTCATTCATGACTTAGTTATGTATGGGATGTTCTGGATATGGTAGATTATATATATGAAGATTGTGAGTAGGTTAACATGGAATCGATCTTTCCTGGTAAGAGGAAATAGCATCCTACCTGCTTCAAACAAATAATGATTCAAGAAGACTTTGATCAAAGCATGATTAGAAATGGTTTCTAATGTTATATTAAATGAATCATTATCATAAGATTGAAAGAGAAATGAATATGATATTAGGGTAGACATATTTTCATATCCAGAGTCATATTCAGGATGCAGGAAGATCGAAAGATCTAGTTGCATGGTAAATTTCACTAAAGAGTATGTTTGGTATTTCTATCAAAATTTCACATCTTTCGAATAGTCATGATACGTTGCTAGACATCAATCATGTCTTGTGAGTTCGATCAAGTTAAAATTTTAATTTGATTATTAAATTAGAAAGTATTCTAATTTAAGTCAAATTGGGTTGACTAGTTTTGACCTAAATCGGTTTGGTTGAGTTCTAACCAGATTAGGTCAAATCATACCCAAACTCACTGCTAGTTAGACGTGGAACCTAATGGATCACACACAAAGAGAATTGATTAAGGGTCTAATTAGATTAGACCATGTTTGCAAGATGAATATGCTAGCACATATAGCAAACCCTACACCAGGATTCGAATTGGATTTGAATCAGCTTCTGATTTGGGCTAATTTAGATCCGATTTGAGCCAAATAGGATTTGGTCTTGAGTTAGATTAATTTAGATTGATTGGGCTTTAGATTGGGCACCTCATATTTGCATCCCATGCACTAGAGAGTCTCTCTCTTGCGCGTGGAAAGTATTTCATGTGTAAAGGACACTTTGGCGCATGGAATAAGATAATGCCTGCCTTCTTTGACTTTTCCCATATATTATGTCGCATAATTTTTTTTTAATTAGCATGGACATCAGATATGGGGTGTAGAAGAGTCCTTCTGTAGATAAAAGACTTCTTTTCCTTTTAAATTTTTTTGCCCATGTTGTTTTGTCACCCAAGATACCTTGCCGCCTACTCCTCCTTGACGTCTCTTGGACCAAGTCAAAAGCTCTTGGGACTTTGACTATTCAAAGATTTCTTCCATGCCTTCTTGCTGAATGGACATCCCATTTTAGAGCCATTGGATGGCTTTGTATCATGATCTAATGGATGAAAAGGGTGGCGCCAAGGATGATGCATCGCGGCTCTTCATAAAAAAATACGTAAAATTAGTCCGAAGAGTCTTTTTGCTTTAAGGCACCTCTTGGACTAAGTCTATATCTCATTTTTTTTCTGATAAGGTGTGAGATTGGCTGATGGGGCATGAGAAATGGAAAAGAAAAGGGCATGAGATTTTTGTTGGCATCCTTACTTACATTATAAATAAGGGTGTGCATCAAGAGTCTGGTGTGGTGAACATTATCTTTACTTTCTTACAAGAGTTTCTTTTTATCTAATTTTCTTTTTTCCTTTCTCTTGTCTAGACCTTGTCTTTATAAGGACAAGAAGTCATCTTAAGACTAAGAGATTAGGAAGAAAAATTAAGAAGACAAGAAAAAAAGAAGGATAGATAAGGAAAGGCAAGGAAGGTGACATAAAGGCTTAAAAAGGTCTTGCCCATTTAATTGAAGTTCTTATTACAAGAATTTTAATTATATAAATCAAAGGTGTTGGTGCCTTGATTAAGTCTCTGTGTGGATCAACGTTCGAGGGTGAACATGTGGGCACCTGGTGAAACCCCTAACAGACTACTACCGACAATCAGGATTAATTTAGGATTTAGCGATAAGAGGTATGTTCTAATAATTTTTTTTATATTACAAATGCATGTTATATGATTTTAATTACTAATAAGGTGGTCCTAGGGTTTTGGATTTGGTTTATTTTGATTTCATATTTTGCTTTGAAATCCATGCTTCCATCATGTACACCAAACCTATTAATGGTATCAGAACAAGCCTTATTAGGTTAAATCATATAATGCTTTGCTTATAGTATAATGGCATAAATGAAAAATATGATATATTATTTTAGCATGTTTTTATTTATATGATGAGATCATATTCTTTTACTTATCATAATGAGATTATGTTGTATATATTATTCTATAAAGGTTGCCCTGATATAGTGGAAAGAATTCACTATATAATGATGGTTGTCCTAGAATAATTATACATGTTAATAGATATATATATTTTATTGATGCTATTAGATATTTAGTTTGATTTAAATCAGTATGTATATCGAGACCTTTTAAATCCCTCTATAAAATTATATCTAGTTGTAGTGTAATTAATCTATAGCTGAATCGATCAGGATATCTAATTGATCAATCGGTGTCTAGGAAAAATGGTTCATGATTGGTAAAGAGAACATGATTTTTAATTGGTTCCGTTGTCTAACCTAGCCAATTTATTGATGTCTAAGGAAAGCAACGGAGGGACTTCCACTTCTCTCCCATTTACCTGACCGATTCGATTAATTTAATTTTAGATTGAAATGCTTAGTATTATATTCACTATATTAAGGCCTTCCTTCATACTAGTTTCTCATTATGTCCTGAACCATATTAGTTCTGTTGTGTAAACACAAGATCTATTATAGGGAATGATGTAATATTAATCTAGTGCATTGAGATGCTTACAGCATTTTGAATATACTACTTTATTATGTAACCACAAAAATAGTTATATTTCATTATGATTGTATAGAAATGAAGGGTTCTACTTAAACTAAAATATTAAAGTTTGTTGTGTTAACACAAGGCTATTAATGTTTTAGAGGCAAAAGTTAAATGAGAGTTGCATTAAATGCAATTAGAAAGAGTTTCCTACTTATGAACTTATAACAGATTTGTTGTGCAACCATAAAACTTTTTATAAGAAATTAGGATCTTATTCTCACTAAGAAAATCTATAAGAGGGTTATATTTTTTAGTGGGAGACATAATTAAATTAAAGTCCTAATTTAATTATGTTTGTCATCATGAGTTGTTTGCTTATATATTATTCTTTATTATGTAGATAAATAGCTTCTTCAGTTTCATTGCGTTCAATTTTGGATTCAAATAAATTGACTAGTCAAAATTATGTTGACTGGTTGAGAAACCTTAAAATAGTACTCAATCAAGAAAAACTCTCCTATATTTTTGATGCCCCTGATCCTAAGCCATTAGAAAATGATGCCACAGATGAAGATAAGTCCACATACCAGATGTGGAAAAATGATTCTCTTACTATCAAATGCATTATACTTGCCTCCATGAATAATAAATTACAGAGGCAGCATGATGGCATGGACACTCAATCCATATTGCTCAATCTAAAAGAGCTTTATGGAGAGCATAGTAGGACTACAAGATATGAGATATCAAAGCAACTATTTCATGCAAGAATGACCGAAGGAACATCCGTACAAAATCATGTTTTGATGGTAATTGACCTAATCACTCGATTAAGTCAATTAGGTTTTGTTATGGATGGGGAGTTAAGTCAGGATTTGATCCTGCAATCACTCTCAAAATTATTTTCTCAGTTTGTCATGAACAATCACATGAACAAACTAAATTCTTTATTGCCTGAGCTATTAAATATGCTCAAGACAGTAGAAAGCCATATCAAGAAAGGTAAGGCTCCTCTTCTTCCTGTGGATGGGATCTCTAAGAAGAAGGTAGGTAGAAAGGGTTCAAAAAGAAGGTTGAATCCTAAAAATGGTATAAATAAGAAGAAAAAGGGAAAGAAGGTCTCTGGACAGACGACCTATTTTCACTATGATAAAGCAGGTCATTGGAAGAGAAATTGTAAGGCTTACCTTGCAACCATGAAGTCTGGAGCAAATAATGCACCAAAAGGTATGTATAAGATACATACTATATTATCATTAAATTCTTTCAGTTCAAATTCTTAGATATTAGATACCGGCTATGGTTTTCATATCTGCAAATCTTTGCAAGGGCTGCAGAAAATTAAGAGTTTAAAGAAAGATGACTTCAAACTCTATGGCGCTGGAGGAGATTCTTTCCAGGCAGAAGCTGTAGGGACAAAAATATTGAAGTTATCTTATAGAAAGATCTTAGAGCTTACAAATTATTATTATATGCCTAAGATCATTAGAAATATTATATCTATACCCTTGTTATTAAAATAAGGTTATAGTCTTAATGTAACGAGCGAAGGTTGCTCGATCAAATATTCTAATAAAAATATTTATTTTAGCATTTTTAGTAATGGTTTGTTAACTCTATGTTTGGATGACAATATATTTCATATTGAAGAAAATAGAAAACGTAAGAGAGGTGACATAAATAATACTTTACTTTGGCATTGTCGATTAGGTCATATTAGTGAGGCTAGGATTAACAAGTTATACAAAGAAAAGTTCTTCGATTCTTTTGATTATGAATCATTAGAAACTTGTGAATCATGCCTCATGGGTAAAATGACCAAGATTCCATTTAATGGACATGGAGAAAGGACAAAAGAGTTATTGGGACTTGTACATATAGATGTATGTGGTCCTATAATAACTCAAGCCAGAGGAGGATACTCTTATTTTATAACGTTCACTAATGATTTATCTAGGTTTGGATATGTGTATCTTATGAAACACAAATCAAAAGCCTTTGATAAATTTAAAGAGTATCAAAGTATGGTCGAAAAACAAACTGGACAATGTATAAAAATCCTTCGATTTGATCGAGGAGGAGAATACTTATCTAGTGAGTTTCTAGACTACCTTAAATTTAAAGGGATTCTCTCTAAATGGACACATCCTTATACACCGCAATTAAATGGTGTAGCCGAAAGGAAAAATCGTACCTTATTAGATATGGTATGGTCCATGATGTGCTTCACTGCATTACCTATTTTCTTTTGGGGTCATGCTCTAGAGACTGCAATTTACATCTTGAATAGAGTACCTTCTAAGTCTGTATCTAGTACTCCATATGACATATGGAGAAATAAGAAACCAAATCTTAAGTATCTTAAGATATGGGGTTGTCCAGCATATGTCAAAAGAAATTTTGGATATAAACTTGATGCTAGATCAGACAGATGTCTATTTATAGGATATCCTAGAAATAGTATATGATATTTATTCTACCATCCTACTGAACAAAAGGTGTTTGTAAGTAGTCATGCCATTTTCATGGAAAAAGAATTTATCCTAGAAAAAGACAGTGGCAGAAATATTGAACCTAGTGAAGTTCAAGAAAATTAAATAGATATTTCTCAACCATATAATCACATAAAAGAACCAGAACACATAACTCCTATCCATAGGTCTAAAAGAGTAAGAAAATCACCTATTAGGTATGGATTCATTATTGAGAACAATGAAGCCCAAGTCATTGAGAATGATGAACCTCTGACCTATACGGAAGCAGTCAAAAGTAAGGACTCTTACAAATGACTGGCCGCCATGCAATCCGAAATAGAATCCATACATACCAACAAAGTATAGACTTTGGTGGATGCACCAAAGGATATAAATCCTATTGGATGCAAATGGATTTTTAAGAAAAAGATTGGAGCTGATGGTCAAATTGAAACCTATAAGGCCAGACTGGTGGCTAAGGGTTTTAGGCAAAAACAAGGGATTGATTATGATGAAACATTTTCACCTGTGGCCATGCTCAAATCTATTCAGATTATGCTTGCTATAGCAAGCATACCACGACTATGAAATATGACAAATGGATGTAAAGACTGCCTTCCTTAATGGTTTCCTTAAGGAGGAAGTCTATATGTCACAGCCAGAAGGATTTGAGTCAAATGAGAGACCAAATCAGGTATGCAAACTTAAGAGATCCATTTATGGATTAAAGCAAGCATCAAGGAGTTGGAACATCCATTTTGATGAAACAATAAAAGAGTTTGGTTTTATCAAGAATGTGGATGAACCATGTGTGTACAAGAAAACTAGTGGGAGAATAATAGTATTCTTGGTTCTGTATGTAGATGACATACTCCTCATTGGGAATGATATCCCAATGTTACAAACAGTCAAATTATGGCTATCAAATAAGTTATCCATGAAAGATTTGAAAGAAGCATCCTATATACTAGGAATAAAGATCTATAGAGATAGATCTAAAAGGATGCTAGGCTTATCCTAATCAAGGTACATTGACTTAATACTGAAAAGATTCAGTATGGATGGGAGTAAAAGAGGTTATTTACCCATAAGTCAAGGCATACATCTCTCTAAAAAGATGTCTCCAAAGACACCTGAAGAGAGAAATAGAATGTGTTCTATTCCTTATGCTTCGGCTGTTGGATCAATAATGTATGCCATGTTATGTACAAGGCCTGATGTTGCTTATGCTTTAGGCATTGCAAGTAGATTTCAAGCTGATCTAGGAGAGGATCATTGGAAAGCTGTGAAAAATATTCTTAAGTACTTAAGAAGGACTAAAGATATTTTTCTTGTATATGGTGGTTCTGATCTTAAACTAGAAGCATATTCTGATTCCAGTTTTCAATCAGACCCAGATGATAGCAAATCCATTTCAGGGTATGTCTTTACTCTGAATGGTGGAGCAGTGAGTTAGAAGAGTACTAAGCAACCAACTGTAGCTGACTCAACCACTGAAGCAGAATACATAGCTGTAAGTGAAGCCGCCAAGGAAGCTGTCTGGATGAAAAAGTTCATCACTAAATTGAAAATTATTCCTAAAATTGAGAAACCAGTACCACTTTACTATGATAATACTGGAGCTGTAGCTCAAGCAAAGGAAACCAAGGTCTCATCATAAATCCAAACACATTCTGAGATGCTTCCATCTCGTTCGAGAAATTATTGAAAGACAAGATGTAGTCATAGAATGAGTAGATACAAAGAACAACATAGCAGATCCATTCACTAAGGCTTTACCACTGCAACTGTTTGATCGCCACCTTGATTGTATGGGATTAAAATATAAGGGCGATTGGCTTTAGTGCAAGTGGGAGATTGAAAGGATTATGCCCTCAAGCCAATTTATTTTTTGGGATGTTCTTTGTCTTCCAGACTCATGTAATGACATTTTTAATAAATAAAGGCAAATTTTTTTCATCATATGCAGTGTCTTATTATATGATGAACCCTATAAATTAGGGCTATGATTTTAGGATTATGATGAGATCATACTAGTGAGACCTAAAATCTTAAAACCCTAATTTAAATATTCCTAGTCGATGAGACATTAAGTTAGGGATCAATATTTTTTGGTAAGACTAGCACATTCTTTATATGCTCAATTAAGAGGTGATTGATCTCACAATAACCTATGTATGACACTAATACAAGAATATGGGTGCTCATTAGAGAATGAGTTCACTGAATTGATCCAAATTGAGAATATCTAATGGAGTCTTATCTACATATCAATAGATGGTTCTCATAGTGGAATTTGTGCATGTAATCCTTTGACCTGAAACTATCATAGAATCTTATATATATAAATCCATATTTTGGTTCAAACTCATTCATGACTCAGTTATATACGGGATGTTCTAGATATGGTAGATTATATATATGAAGATTGTGTGTAGGTTAACATGGAATCGATCTTTCCTGGTAAGAGGAAATAGCATCCTACCTGCTTCAAACAAATAATGATTCAAGAAGACTTTGATCAAAGCACGATTAGAAATGGTTTCTAATGTTACATTAAATGAATCATTATCATAAGATTGAAAGAGAAATGAATATGATATTGGGGTTGACATATTTTCATACCCAGAGTCATATTCAGGATGCAGGGAGATCGAAGGATCTAGTTGCATGGTAAATTTCACTAAAGGGTATGTTTGGTATTTCCATTAAAATTTTATATCTTTCGAATAGTCATGATACGTTACTAGACATCAATCATGTATTGTAGGTTCGATCAAGTTAAAATTTTAATTTGATCATTAAATTAGAAAGTGTTCTAATTTAAGTCAAATTGGGTTGGCTAGTTTTGACCTAAATCGGTTTGGTTGAGTTCTAACCAGATTAGGTCAAATCACATCCAAACTCACTACTGGTTAGATGTGGAACCCAATGGGTCACACATAAAAAGAATTGATTAAAGGTCTAATTAGATTAGACTATGTTTGCAAGATGAATATGCTAGCACATATAGCAAACCCTAGCATTAGGATTCAAATTGGATTCGAATCAGCTTCCGATTTAGGCTAATTTAGATCCGATTTGAGCCAAATAGGATTTGGTCTTGAGTTGGATTAATTTAGATTGATTGGGCTTCAGATTGGGCACCTCATATTTGCATCCCACATGCCAGAGAGTCTCTCTCTTGCATGTGGGAAGTATTTCATGCGCAAATGACACTTTGGCGCATGGAATAAGATAATGCCTACCTTCTTTGACTTTTCCCATATATTATGTCGCATAATTTTTTTTTAATTGGCATGGACATCAGATATGGGGTGCAGAAGAGTCCTTCTATAGATAAAAGACTTCTTTTTTTTTATATTTTTTCGCTCATGTTGTTTTGTCGCCCAAGATACCTTGCCGCCTACTCCTCCTTGACGTCTCTTGGACCAAGTCAAAAGCTCTTGGGACTTTGACTATTCAAAGATTTCTTCCACACCTTCTTGCTGAATGGGCATCCTATTTTAGAGCCATTGGATGGCTTTGTATCATGATCTAATGGATGAAAAGGGTGGCGCCAAGGATGATGCATTGGGGCTCTTCATAAAAAAATACATAGAATTAGTCCGAAGAGTCTTTCTGCTTTAAGGCACCTCTTGGACTAAGTCTATATCTCATTTTTTTTCTGATAAGGCATGAGATTGGCTGATGGGGCATGAGAAATAGAAAAGAAAAGGGCGTGAGATTTTTGTTGGCATCCTTACGTACATTATAAATAAGGGTGTGCATCAAGAGTCCGGTGTGGTGAACATTATCTTTACTTTCTTACAAGAGTTTCTTTTTGTACAATTTTCTTTCTTCCTTTCTCTTGTCTAGACCTTGTCTTTATAAGGACAAGAAGTCATCTTAAGACTAAGAGATTAGGAAGGAAAATTAAGAAGATAAAAGAAAAAGAAAGATAGATAAGGAAAGGCAAGGAAGGTGACATAAAGGCTTAAGAAGGTCTTGCCCATTTAATTGAAGTTCTTATTACAAGAATTTTAATTATATAAATCAGAGGTGCTGGTGTCTTGATCAAGTCTCTGTGTGGATCAACGTTAGAGGGTGAACACGTGAGCACCTGGTGGAACCCCTGATAGACTACTACTGACAATCAGGATTAATTTAGGGTTTAGTGATAAGAGGTATGTTCTAATACTTTCTTTTATATTACAAATGCATGTTATATGATTTAATTGCTAATAAGGTGGTCCTAGGGTTTTGGGTTTGGTTTATTTTGATTTCATATTTTGCTTTGAAATCTATACTTCCGTCATGTACACCAAACCTATCATGGCTGTTGAGGCTAAGCGCCTCACGGGGGACAAGATGGTGGAAAGTAATAGCCTGCGTGGCGCACTTCGAAAGAAGGAGTTCATCTCGACCGGACTCAAGATAACGTTGGCTGTAGAGGAAGAGGAGAAGAAAGAAGCCAAGCTCAAGGTCATCGAGCTGGAGGTCCAATTGGCGAAGTCCATTTTGGAGGCCGAAGCCTAAGCTGTGGAGGAGTTCAAGACCTCTCCTGAAATGAAAGACCCGAACATTGCCTTCAGCCAGAAGGCGTTCATCAAGGGCTTCGAGCTCTGTGAAGGTAGGGTGGTTGGGAGGTTCTCTGAGCTCAACCTCGACTTCCTGGAAGAGGAGGAGGAGGCCGACAAAGAAGCAGGACCATCCAGCATCGGGGCCAATCTTTCTTTTACTGAGCCTGCTGTGGAGGTGCCAGAGCCTGCCGAGAGCACCCCAACTTCTTCTACCGCTGTACCTCCCGAGGTTGAGGACCTCGAATAGTTGTATATTTTTCTTTTTCTCTTTTGACTTACTTTGTACTTGAAAGTTTCTAGTTAAATGAAAATAAATTCACTTTTGTCTATACCTTTCTTCACATTGGTGTTGTGTCATATGTTATCTAGTATCCTCCCACCGACCAGGGTCATAACCCACCATCTCCAATCGATGCTGATCCCTTACCTCAGGAAGTCCCGTTGAAGCCTTTGATAAAGAGCTTGAAGAAGGAAGTCCATCATCTAAAGAAGAAGTTGAAAAAGATAGAGGACGACCTTCAGACTTCTCGAAGGAACACCTCGGAGGTGACCAAAGAAGTCACTTACCTCCAAATCTTACACATGAAGGACATAGTGAGCTTCGGCATCCGAAAGGGTAACATCAAGAGAGAGCTTGCCGAACTCCAAAAAAATGCTAGTGATAAGTCTTGGGCGCTAACAGCAAAGGTTAGCTCCCTTGAAATCAATCTCAAGAAGGCAAAGAAAAAATCCATTTCTTGGAAGGAAGCTCGCCGTGGTATACCAACAAGGTTAGGTACGATTGGGATTGGTCCAAAACGTTCTCTTAGCATCAGAAGCAGCTACAAGATACTGAGAATTGGCATAATAGCTATCGAATAACTTGGGCAGAGAAGATGTCCAGGCTCAAAAGTGAGTTGAAGGCCGCTAGAGATGAGGCTTCTTACTTCTAGGGATGGTTATAAGGCAGTTGGCAGGCCGGCACAAGTGGCGAGTTGGAGAAGATTGCCTCCTTAAAGAGGACCATTGACGAGCTCTCAGAAGCAGTCGGGGCGGAGAAGGCCGAGGTCCAATGGTTGAAGCTCCAATTATCCTACAAGTATCAAGCTATAAAGGATGCAGTGGTCGAGTTTGAAGTCCTATGGAAGCAGCGGTGGGAGTCTGAGAGCAAGTTCGAACATGCCAATAGGATGTATATAGATGGTTTATATAAAAAGAAAAAACTTGAGGAGAAGATCTTTAGGCTGAAGTAGGCCTTGGTGATGGCTGGGGTCGACAGCCCGAAGTCTAAAGAGTCTGATCCATCTTAGGACTTGATTCTTTTTTCTTTCTTCTTTCTTTTCATGTCATCAATTTCACCGACCTTCATCTTGCTTCTAATAGACTTGTGTAATCAATCTTGTCGACTTTCATTTTGCCTGTAACAAACTTAACATATGCAATAAAATAGTACCTTTCTTCACCAATGTTCGCCTTACATGAACTCAATGCTTGCTTGTGGCTTCATTTTCCTCACTTTGTCTTTCTTCTGTATTATCTTTTAATGAAGTGGTTATTGTGGATATCTATCTGAGATCCTTTTCATGGACCTGGGTGCGATTTTTCTTCTTGCATCTCATATGGTCGGGTAGTCATAGGAGAAATACATGTAAGGATCAGTGACAGGATTTCTCCCTTCCCTTTGCTTTAGGTTGGGGATTTGTTCGGGACCACTAAATGGGCCTTCCTTTTTTTCTTGGCTTAGGTTAGCAAGGTTCTTGGATTTACTCACATTAAGACAAGGTTCTCCCCCTATTCCTTGAAGAAAAATTCTATTTTTTAGCACAGGATCGTTCAAATCTGATTGGATTTGAAGAAATATTTTAAAAAATTTTCTTCTAAGATCTTAATCAGATTTGAGATATTTTGGATTTGATCCTTTAAGATTTGATATTAAGATTAAAAATAAAATTAAATCTAATTAATTTCATACCTCATATTTTGGGTAATCAGATTATCCTATGATGATCCTGTTCTGTCCTGAGGTTCTGAAAGGAGCCACACATGCACCTAGCCTCTACTAATATTCACTCAGACAGAATTTGGATGTCTTCTTCTCATGAATCTTTTTTCCAAATATAAGATCTAAATCTGATCTGGAAGTCCTTCAAAGGAATTTCTAAAAGCAGCATGTCTATCTCACGAACAACATCGTATAGATGCTGAACTCTTCATAAATTTGATTAGATCTTCTTCTCAGATTTATTTCCAACCTTTGGAACTTAGAAGAAGGGGAGAGAAAGAATTAGAGAGGGCATGGAAGATGGAAGGGATGACAGCCTTTGGGTATCAAAATTATTTCTTTCGTGAAGAGCCTTGGCATAAGGGTTCTTATATAAAAGCATAGCACTAAGTTAGAGTCCCTATTCGACCAAAATCCTCATTTATTCAACCATTGGGACTCCTAGACCTGATCTCCATGAAAACCACCACATCCCATCTAATTTTGATGCCCAAAATCAATCTAGAAGGTGGCAGCATGAGTACATAAAGAAGAGTCCACTGTGCCTAGGACTCTTTCCTTAAGAGTTTGATCCAAATCAAACTCTATCATAACTCAATCTAGACACCTTCAAAAATCACAAAATTTGGTACACCCAATGTATGACTCATGCCATATCACATATCCAAAAATTAGATCAAAAGAATTTCTATAGAATTTTCTAGAAACCTCTGATCAAGTGACCCTCAATTCTCTCAATTAGATCAACTTTTGACCCTAGTCCAATTTGACTATGAATGGATTTAATTTCTACAATTAATCTGACCTAGACTTATTTCAGTCAGATAAATTATTCAAAATATAAAAATGAGTTAAATCAAATTTGAATCAATTGTGATGAATCAAAAAGATTACAGAAAGAGAAAGTCAGGCTCAATCATGTGCTAGCACGATTACCTTAAACCTGATTGAATCTAATCCAAATCAATCAAATTGGGTTAGCTCAATTGATGACATCCAAATCCAAATCTTTATTATTGTAGCCTAGTTAGATTTAATTCTATATAGTAATGAGATATATCATGATCTCCATCATTAATATCATTGAAACTCCTTTTGATGGACCAGAACTTTTCTGATTCATACAATTAGAATAATTGATCATCAAAATCATTCTAATTGCTCCCAAAATCCATCAGTGACACCTAGTAGTATATGGTGGCAATCCATCAAAATTGAAAATGAACCTCTTGATGTAGTTACCTGTATGCTTGGTTCTTCTATCTTGAGCTCCGATAGGATTAGGGTTAAGGTGAACTCGTCAAACCCAATGTCCGTCATATGAATTAATCATTCAATTCAAGTCCAATATGAAATCCTAATAAAAACTCTTTCTATCATCTTCACTCTGCCATGGCCATGGGCTTAAGGACTCAATCTTATGATTATCATAGGGCTATTCCTCATCTACCGAGGTAGATAGATCTCCTATTAGTGTAATCTAATTTATATAATGAACATGCTATAGCCAACATACACCTCAGAATTTTGAATGGCTAGGAGATTGAGTTATGGTATAGTCAAATTATAACATCGTCAAGGTAAATTGTCGATGCACCTCAAGTCAAAGAACCTAACACATCACTGCAGCATCGAGCTAGTCATCAATGAGAAGGTAAATTTTTTTATGACTGCTCGAGGTGGTCATGCTCAATGCCCTCGTTCTCTAACGAGTACTTATACTCTCGCTCTGGTATCTCCACACCATAGACTTAAGATACATCTATCTTAAGAAAGCAATCGTACACCAACTTTTTAGATCGATCACCATCCTCATGATGATCCTATGGTTGGGATCAGTTTATGAGTTGATTATGAAAATTCATGTCTTAAATACATAATATGATAGAAAATATTTTTTTATTAATTTATAGTCAAACTTATAAAATTATCCTTAGAAGTGTATTACAAGTATTTATCTAATCTTGGTTCTAGGGTACACATCTAACAAACTCCCACTTGACCTAAAGCCAATTGGCTACAAATCTAAGTCCCATCTTCTCAAGGTGGGTTTTGATCTTCTGCTGGCTTAATGGCTTTGTCAACGGATCAGCCACATTATCTATAGTGTCAACTCTCTTGACCTCGATATATCCCTTCTCGAGATAATCATGGATAAGATGGTATCACTGCTCGATGTGCTTGGATTTCTGGTGAGACCTTAGCTCCTTAGCTAGGACTATGGTGCCATTATTGTCGTAGTACAGAGGGACGACATCTGATAGCATCACTCCAAGCTCTATGGTGAACTTCTTATACCAGAATGCCTTCTTTGCAGCTTCTGACTCAACGATGTACTCTATTTTCATAGTGGAATCTGCTATTATCGTTTGCTTAGAACTCTTCTAGCTGATAGCACCACCATTGCACACAAATAGATTTTCAGATGTCGACTTTTGATCATCTACATCAGACATAAAATCCGAGTCTGTATACCCCTGGACCTGGAGTTCTCCATTACCAAAAATTAGAAACATATCCTTAGTCCTTCTCAAGTACTTAAGGATACATTTCACAGAAGTCCAGTGCTCTTCATTTGAATTTGACTGATACATGATCGTGACACTCACAGCATGGACAATATCAGGTTGCATACATAGCATGACATACATGAGGCTCCCTATTACTGAAGCATAAGGGATCTTGCTCATGCGTTCAATCTCCTCAGGTGTGCTAGGGCACATCTTCTTGGAGAGATGAATGCCATGTCTAAAGGGCACCAATCTTCTCTTGGAGTTTTTCATGCTAAACCTCTTTAGCACCTTCTCTATGTGCATTTTCTATGAGAGACCCAGCATCCTATTTGGTCTATCTCTATAGACCTTAATTCCTAAAATAAAGGATGCTTCTCCTAGGTCTTTCATGGAGAATTCTTTAGACAATCACATTTTAACTGTAGTCAACATGGGAATATCATTTCCAATAAGGAGGATGTCATCCATATATAGTACAAGAAAGATAATAGCGCTCCCACTAATCTTTTTGAATACACATGATTCTTTCTCATTCTTGATAAATCCAAGCAATTTGATTACAACATTAAAAGGAGTATTCCAGCTCCGAGATGCTTGCTTAAGTCCATATATGGACTTTTGCAGCTTGCATACCTTATGATCATCATCATTGGATGTGAAACCTAGTGGCTGTTCCATATTTCATAATCAAAATAGGCTACAATAGCAAGCAATATGCAGATGGATTTGAGCATGGCTATTAGCGAAAAAATATCCTGATATTCAATGCCTTCACGCTGACTATACCCTTTCGCTATGAGCCTTGTTTTGAATGTCTCTACATTTTCATCGGCATCTATCTTTCTCTTGAAAATTCATTTACACCTAATAGGTACTATACCTTTAGGTGGATCTATCAAGATCCAGACTTGGCTCGAATGCATTAAGTCTATCTCTAACCTTATTGCCTCTAACCATTTCTCAGAGTCGATATCTAATATCATCTCGTCATAAGTTTTGGGATCATCACCATGAACCCCATTTCCCGTGAGGAACATTTTCTCTACATCCTCTAATATAGTACCTAAGTACCTTTCAGGAGGATAAAAAATTTTACTTGATCTATGAGGTGGAGGAGGTAGTGTCTGGGTTGGCTCAATCTGATTGGGTTTCATAGGTTCCTTAGCTTATTTCTCATTGGAGACTTTCTCCTCGAGTCTAATCTATCTTCCGACACCACCATCTTGAATAAACTATTTTTCAAGGAAGATGGCATGTCGACTCATAATCACATTATGATCTTTCGAGAGATAGAAATAATATCCTAATGACTCTTTAGGATATCCAATAAATTGAGCTCTAAAGGATCTAGACTCTAATTTGTCCATATGTTGTCTCTTGACATGGGCCGGACAATCCCAAATTTTGAGATGACTCAGACTTGATTTCTTACTATGCCATATCTCATACGGTATGGTAGGAATGATTTTAGATGGAACCCAATGTTAGATATATGTGTGCCCTAGAAACCAGAATTGACTGACACTTATAATACACTTCTACGGACAAAATTATAATTTTGACTATAAATAATAAAATGGATTATTTTCTATCACATGTGTGTATTTAGTGTCTGTGATATATACTTTGAGTTAATGGTAATGATAATTCTTATTTTCAAGAGTTGAAAATTTAAGATAAGAATTTTCATTATTAACTCATAAAATGCTTCTGACCATAGGATCATCATAAGGATGGT
>QRFJ01002751.1:21764-164152 GCA_006176705.1 Cocos nucifera
AGCAAGAGTTGCTACATGATCGTGGGAATATACCCTCTTCGACTACCATCTGATTTAGACTTAGTATTAAAAGACTGTTATTATATGCCCTACAGCAACAGAAATTTGATTTCTGTTTCTTGCCTTGCATTAGAAGGCTATGTAATTAGTTTCTTAAGGACCATTGTAACATTCTTTATGAAAGAAATAAAATTGCAAGTGGTTTTCTTATTAACGATCTTTATCAGTTACATGTTGATGTATCTATTTTTAATTTTGAGCAAAATGTGAATGCCATAAAATCAAAACGTCCTAGGGATAGTCCTAGTGATAAGTATCTATGGCACCTAAGATTAAGTCATATAGCAGAAGATAGGATTAACAAATTTGGAGAAAATCGGGCTATGAGTCCGTTGACTTCTGAGTCATATCCAATTTATGAATCCTATCTTCATGGCAAAATGACTAAGCTCCCTTTTGTAAGACATGGGAAAAGGGCCACGGATCTTCTTACCCTAGTACATACTTATGTGTGCGGCCTATTTGATGTGTCGGCTAGAGGCAACTTAGTCTACTTCATAACCTTTACCGATGATTTATCTAGGTATGGGTATGTGTATCTTATGAGACACAAGTCTGAAGCATTTGAAAAGTTCAAAGAATTCAGACATGAAGTAGAAAAGCAAATTGGAAAACCCATTAAGATTCTTCGATCAGATCGAGGAGGTGAATACCTTAGTCGAGAATTCCTAGACTATCTTAAGAAATATGGCATAGTCTCTCAATGGACTCCACCAGGAACACCTCAACTCAACGAAGTTTTAGAACGGAGGAACTGGACCCTATTAGATATGATCCGATCCATGATGAGCTTCACAGACCTTCCTGATTTTCTTTGAAGATACTATTTATTAACTAAATATACTTACTGAATAGGGTTCCTTCTAAAACCATTCCTACCACACCGTATGAGGTATGGCATAGTAAGAAATCAAGTCTGAGTCATCTCAGAATTTAGGGTTGTCCGGCTGATGTCAAAAGATAACAAGCGGACAAGTTAGACTTTAGGTCTTTTAGAGCTCGATTCATAGGATATCCTAAAGAGTCATTAGGATATTATTTCTACATTCCAAAAGATCAAAATGTGATTATGAGTCGACATGCCATTTTTCTTGAAAAATAGTTTATTTAAGATGGCGGCATTGGAAAGCAGATTAAGCTTGAAGAGAAAGTCTCACAAGAGTAACGAGCTGAGGACCAAATGGAACCAAATCATGTTAAGCCAATCAATACACTATCTCCTCCACCTCGTAGATCGAAAAGGATTTCCCATCCCCCTGAGAGGTACTTAAGTACTATTTCAAAAAATATAAAGAAAATATTCCTCGTAGGTAATGGGGTTCATGGTGATGATCCCAAAATCTATAACGAGGCGATATCAGATATCGACTCTGAAAAATAGTTAGAGGTAATGAGGTCAGAAATTGACTCGATACACTCCAACCAAGTCTGGACCTTGCTAGATCCATCAGAAGGTATAGTACCTATTGGGTGTAAATGGATCTACAAGAGAAAGATTAGTGCAGATGGAAATGTGGAGACATTCAAAGCTAGATTAGTGCTAAAAGGTTATAGTCAACGTGAAGGCATTGACTATCAGGATACCTTTTCACCAGTTGCTATGCTAAAATCTATCTGTACATTGCTTGCTATTACAGCCTATTTTGATTATGAAATATGGCAAATGGATGTGAAAATGGCATTCTTAAATAGATATCTTGAGGAAGATATCTATATGGAATAGCCGCTAAGTTTCACATCTAGTGATGATGATCACAAGGTATGTAAGCTACAAAGGTCCATATATGGACTTAAGCAAGCATCTTGGAGCTAGAATACTTGTTTTAATGATGTGATCAAAATGTTTGGTTTCATCAAAAATGAGGAGGAGCCATGTGTCTTTAAAAAGATCAGTGGGAGCACTATTGTCTTCCTCATATTATACGTAGATGACATCCTCCTTATTGGGAATGATATTCCCATGTTGACCATAGTTAAAATATGGTTATCTAAAGAATTCTTTATGAAAGACCTAGGAGAAGCATCCTTTATTCTGGGAATTAAGGTTTATAGATATAGATCGAATAGGATGCTAGAACTTTCATAGAAGATATACATAGAGGAAGTACTAAAGAGGTTTAGCATGGAAAACTCTAAGAGGGGTTTAGTACCTTTCAGGCATCTTTTCAAGAAGATATGCCCTAGCACACCTGAGGAAATAGAATGCATGAGCAAGATCCCTTATGCTTTAGCAATAGGGAGCCTCATGTATGCCATGTTATGTACACGACCTGATATAGCCCATGCCATGAGTGTCACGAGCAGATATCAATCGAATCCAGATGAAGAATACTGGACTTCTGTGAAATATATCCTTAAGTACTTGAGAAGAACTAAGGATATATTGTTGGTCTTTGGCAATGGAGAACTCCAAGTCCAGGGGTATACGCCTCGAATTTTATGTTCGATGTAGATGATCAAAAGTCGACATCTGAGAGTCTATTTTTGTACAATGGTGGAGCTATCAGTTGGAAAAGTTTTAAGCAGATAGTGATAGCAGATTCCATCATGGAAGTAAAATATATCGCTGCGTCAGAAGCTACAAAGAAGGCATTCTGGTACAAAAAATTTGCCGCAAAGATTGGAGTGATGCCATCAGATGCCATTCCTCTATACTGCAATAATAACGATGCCATAACCCTTGCTAAGGAGCCAAGGTCTCATCAGAAATCTAAGCACATCGAGCAATGATACCACCTCATCCGCGATTACCTCGAGAAGGGTTATGTCGAGGTCAAGAGAGTCGACTTCACAGATAATGCGGCGGATCCGCTTACAAAGCCATTGGGCTAGTAGAAGATTGAAGCCCATGTTGAAAAGATGGAACTTAGATTTGTAGCCAATTGACTTTAAGTCAAGTGGGAGTTTGCTATATATATGTGTGCCCTAGAAGCTAGAATTGGCTGACACTTGTAATACACTTCTAGGAGCAAAATTATAATTTTGACTATAAATAATAAAATGAGTTATTTTCTATCACATATGTGTATTTAGTGTCTGTGATACATCCTTTGAGTTAATGATAATGATAATTCTTATTTTCAAGAGTTAAAAATTTAAGACAAGAATTTTCATTATTAACTCATAAAATGCTCCTGACCGTAGGATCATCATGAAGATGGTGATTGATTCGAAAGGTTAGTGTACAATCGCTTCTTTATAGTAGATGAATCTTGAGTCTATGATGTAGAGACATTAGAGAGAGTACAAGTACTCGTTAGAGAATGAGGGCATTGAGCATGACCACCTCGAGTAGTCATAAAGAAGTCTACCTTCTCGTCGATGACTGACTTGAAGCTGCAGTGGTGTGTCTGGTTCTTTGACCTGAGGTGCATCAGTAGTTCACCTTGAGGGTGTTATAGTTTGCCTATACCATGACTCGATCTCCTAACCATTCGAAATCCTGAGGTGTATGTTGGCTATAGCATATTCATTATAGAAATTGGATTGCACCAAGATAAAATCTATCTACCTCGGTGGATGAGGAGCAGTCCTATGATGATCATGAGAATCAAATCCATAAGCCCATAGCCATGGCAGAGAGTAAAATAATAGAAAGAGTTTCTATTAAGGTTTTCACATCGGACTTGAATCGAATGATTAAATCATATGATAGAAATTAGGGTTTGACGAGTTCACCTTAACCCTAATCTGATCGGGGCTCAAGATAGAAGAACTTAATCACACAAGTAGCTGCACCGAGAGGCTCATCTTTAGTTTTGATGGGTTACCACCATATACTGTTAGGTGTCACTGGTGGATTTTGGGAGCAATTAGAATGATTTAGATGATCGATCATTCTAAGTTGTCTGAATCAGAAGAGTTCTGATCCATCGAAAGAAGTTTCGATGATGTTGATGATGGAGATCACTGCATATCCCATTATCATATAGAACTGAACCTAACTGGATCACACAAACAAGGGTTTGGATCTGGATATCATCAATTAGATTAACCCAGTTCAATTGATTTGAATTAGATTCAATTAGATTCAATGAAATCATACTAGCACACGATTGAACCTAACATTCTCCTTTTTCTATCATCAAAAGTTGTCTCGACTGAGTCAAATGAGTTTGTCCTCACTTAGGTACCTTTACCTGATCTAACTCGAGCTTGTCTAGGTTAGAAAAGGGTTGTCTTAATTTGTGAGATAAATTTAAGACAACACCTACCATTTTTCATCACCTGCTAATTCTTATCCTTTGACTTTGGTCAAACGTTAACCTTTGACCTTTCGACATCTGCCCATGTGTCATGCACTTATTGGAGAGCAGATAGGGGCTTGTCCCCTCCTTGAAAATTAGAAAGGAAAGGGCGCATGCCTAGGATGGTGTGCGCCCATGGATAGGGACGCCTCGAGTCCCATACGGTTGGGACTCCAAGTTGCTTCTTGGATTAAAACTAGGTGACCCTCACCTATAGACTTTGACCAGTATTAGGCACCATCTTAGGATGAATCTATAGGTCTCTCATCTGATTAGATCAGGTGATGTCATCCCACCAATCAGATTTAGATCTGATTAAATGAAGCAACATGATTGGCCGGGGTGATGTGGCACTGCATGGCGCAGCAGAGTCTATATAAAGACCTGTCTGCGCCCACTTTTTATAGACTTCTCTCCTAGCCATGCCCCAAGGCTGCCCCTCTTCTAGCCATGCCCTAAGGCTGCCCCTCTCCCTCCTCCATGCCACCTTTTTGATCCTCTCTCTCTTCTCCATGTCCAAAGAAGTTGGGCCTTCAGATTAGTGCGATTCAAGCAAGAAAAGGCTGACGAGAAAGGAAGAAGGCAACACTGCTGCATAGACGATAGTAGATCTTCAAAAGGAGTTTCGAAGATCCTCCAAATCAGATTCAGATTTGATTTTTGGAGATAAGATAAAGAAGGAGAAGATCTCTAGATCCAGTCCAAGTGGATACCGATACAGATCAGGCGCTTGCGTGGCTAGATCCAGAACCTTAGGCAATCAGCAAGATCATCAAGAGGTAATCAGATTACCCATATCAAGGTATAAGTAATTTAGATTTAATCTAATTTAATTTTTTTATTTATCAGATTATAAAATCAGATCTAAAAAATGTTAGATCTGATTAGGATCTAAGAAGAAATTTTGAAATACACCTCTCGATCTAATTAAATCTGAACGAACATGATCCAAAAAAATCAGGATTTTCCTTCATCCTATTCAGTAGATATATAGCGGTCAACAGACTATATCCCCAATGAAACTCAGGAAGGTCTATGGAACTCATCATGAATCAGACCATATCTAATAGGGTCCGATTTCTCCATTCTAAAATTTTGTTGAGTTGAGGCATTTCAGGTGGAGTCCATGAGAAATTATGCCATTATCCTTAAGATAGTGTAGGAATTTTCAACTAAGGTATTCGCCTTATCGATCTAACCAAAGAACCATAATGGATTTTTCTATTTATTTTTCTACTTCGAGTTTGAATTTTTTGAACTTTTCAAAAGCTTCAGACTTGTGTTGCATTAAATATACATACCCATACCGAGATAAATCATCGGTAAAGATGGTGAAGTAGATGTAATTATCCCTAGCTGGCACATCAAATGGATCGCATATATCAGTATGTACTAGGGCAAGCAGGTCTGTGGCCCTTTCTCCATGTCCCACAAAAGAAAGCTTGGTCATTTTGCCATGAAGGCATGATTCATAAATCGGATATGACTCAAAAGTCAAAGGACTCAATAGTCCAGATTTCTCCAATTTGTTAATCTTATCTTCCGCTATATGACCTAGCCTAAGGTGTCAAAGATACCTATCGTTTAGACTATCTCTAGATCATTTTTATCCTATGGTATTCATATTTTGCTCGATATTGAAAATAAAAATATCAATATGTAACTGATAGAGACCATTTATAAGAAAATCACTTGCAATTTTATTTCTTTCATAAAGAATATTACAATGGTCCTCAAGAAAACTAATTACATAGCCTTTCTGTGCTAAACATGAAATAGAAATTAAATTCCTGTTTGCTGTAAGCACATAAAAATAGTCCCTAAGTACTAAGTCTAATCCTGATGGTAATCATAAAGGATAGGTTCCGACAGCCACAGCAGCAACTCTTGCATCATTTTTGATCTGTAGGATCATCTCATCATCCCTCAACCTCCTGCTATCCTCAAGATCCTGCATAAAAGTGCATAAGTGAGCACTAGAACCAGAGTCAAGTATCCAACTAGATGTAGAAGAAATTGTAAGATTAGATTCTATAATGAGCATACCTCCAGAAGGACCTGCCTCCTTCTTGTTCTTCAGGCTAGCCAGGTAAAGAGGGTAGTTCCGCTTCCAATGGCCGTTAGTGTTGCAATAAAAATATTTTTATTTGTCAGTCTTTTTTCTTCGGCTCTGCCTTCTTCTTCTTTCCACCATCCATCTTCTGCTTCTTCATAGACTTCTTCTTCTTTCTGAAAGACTTTCTCTTAGAGGAAGTCCACTCCACAGCAAATACTGAGCCTTTAGAACCTTTCATAGAAAGCTCAGCAATAACTAGCATATGTTCATAAGTTCAGCCAAGGTATTTTAAAGTTTATGCATATGGTAGTTCATAATGAACTATCCATAAGCATTAGTCAAGGACTATAAAATTATATCAATCTACAGATCCTAATCTAACTTAACATCGAGCTTTTTAAGCTCTTCTAAGTTCTTGATCATCATCAAATAATGATCTTGGACCAACTGCCCATCATGCATTTGAGCCTTAAACAGTCTTTTAGTGACTTGATATTTGGCTACGCAACTCTGTTCACCAAATAACTTTTGCAGGTGAGCCAACATTTGGCAGCTAGTCTTAATGTGTTCATGTTGGAGCTGGAGCTCATCAGACATCGAGCCTAACATGTAGTACCTAGCTTCATTATCTTCATCCGTCCACTTCTCGAGAGATGCTCTCTGATCAGTGGATGGATGGGCTGGTAAGGTGGAAGGATCCTATTCTAATACATGAGTCAACTTCTCAAAATTTAAAATAATTTTAAAGTTTCGAAGCCAATCCTTATAGTAGAGTTCGATCAGTCTATGGATGTCCAGGATACGTGCTAGTGGATTGGATGCAGATATTTTTCTATAGAGAGTCAAAGTTTCTAGTTAGATTTTGTAATTATACTTAACTAATTTATTTAGAAGTTTTATTTTTAAATAAATTAAGCTCCCACTATTTACTCGAATCCCTATACTTTCTTGGTAGAGATGCGAAAATCTTCATGATTATTGATTTCTAGTGGAGGTGCGGTCCCACCAACTGACTCACCATCTCACCTAACAATTATTGGTGATGGGTCAATCAGTGAGTGGACAACTCTTATCCAATAATTTTCTAATCATGGTGCACCCAAACATTGTCTTTAATTCATGAATCTCATCATGTCTGAAATATTGATCCATTTCTTAGTTAAGTCAGATCCACCATTTGCATGAATTGGATTCCTGATTGGGTCCCTCATTGTATCCAAAATACTGAGTCCAACCCGTAGCATCCAATGCTTAATAGACATGGTTGCATCTTTCTGATGCAATTAAATCATTGTATCCAGCTGAGAACAATCAACCCTAAGAAGAGTCCGCATATTTATAATGGTGGAAAATCTTAGGCTTAATATTTTCTTAGAAAGGTTTAATTTAGATCTCTTTAAACTTGACTTGACTTAGTTATAATAATTATGACTAACCTAGTGGCATGGATTGGCTCAAATTATTAGCCACCTCAAATCAGAATTGGGTCGACACAAATGGTCAGATAAGTGAGACCGATGGAAGGGATATGCTATTAACTCGATAAGAATGCATTCAGATCGAGTAGCTCCCAATTAAAAATCAGTCGATCGTATCTACCAGACTTATCTTAGACACCAAATTATCGAATCAGAACCAATTGGATTAGCCTACAATCTAGGCTTGAACCATGAAGCCAAATTAGGTCTTGACTTGATCGAGTCACATCTCAATGTGATTTAATCTTGATCCAGACTTAATCATATTAGGCTGGTCAAATCTAAGTTTTCTTTGATCACACTTAACCAACTTTTGATTTGGTTTGATCAATCGCTAGACCTAATTGAGCTACCCAAGTCCGAACCCAATTTTATGAATATATCTTAGATCTAAAAATTCATAATTTTTAGATCTAATTAATTTCATAATATTAATTTTTAATTAAATTTTAGGTTCATGAACAAAACATCTAATAAAATTTTAGAGTTTCAGGATCGAGAATTTTTTAGAAAAATAAATTCTAATTTCTGATTAAGGAAAAACGCACAGCATCCCTACATGCCATAAGAATACCCCATCGAATGGGAGGAGAGGGTCTTTAAATCATACTTTATTCTTATGATCGAACGGCCATGGGAAACTCCTTAATCAAAAATATAATTTTTTACTACAAAACTAGTTAGATCATATATCACATATAAAAAGATCTAACTAATACATATCTTGCATACATCTCATTTATCATCAATAGGCATACTTTTAGATCTGAAATATCATATATTAAATCTAAAAAATAAAATTTTAAATTTGATCTTATCAAAATTAAAACTATTCTAGACATCTTATAGAACTATTCTATAAATAGTCTAAGCATGCCAATTGTCAGCTTGTTGATGATTGAGATATTATAATTAATTTATTAATTAATAAAAAAAATTTGGCATCTTTTTCATCATAAATTTACATCTTCTAATGAACTTTATTGTTATGATGAAGTACTTAGGACTATTTAGTTTTGATAAAGAGAGGATTTATCGATTAGTCCTTAAATTTGTTCACAACCAAATGATAGGCTGTTAATTAGGATAACAGCGTCTATCAAGCATAGGTCGCTATATGCCATATAGGTTGGTTGTCCTCTTAACGAAGGAGTGTGGAGATACTGGTATGACATATAGGTAAGATGGATGGGTACATCGTCATTGAACATGACCAACTCTAGAGCATTCTACTATCGAAAATATCTCTGATGAGATATAGATATAAGTATCTATTAGACCTGAGATCACCTCAATGACTTGCAAGCAACTCATTGTGCTTTAATATTTGACTAACTAAATTTCTAATTCAGCAACGAAAGGCTTCTGGGTATAGTCAAGTACTTGCAAAGTTGGAGTATGATCAAGATGGAATTGACGACTCCAAGTGTTGGAGAAGAATGTATCACTGTTTTTCAATATAGCAAAACCTTGGCCAGGGTAATCCATCATATGAATTTGATATTTTGAAATATAATGTGAACAACTTGATCAGAGTTGATAATTGAACTCTGAGATATCCTATGAGCATTATGATCAAGAGGATGAATTATAAGGAAACTATATCCATATGGGTTCTAAGGATGGTTTTCTATACCTTCGACCTATCCGACCGTTGGGTATCATTGCTAGATGGTTACTTTGATTGGTATAGAAATTTATTCCTATGCTACTAGCTTAGGTTCGAATCTATGAGGTCACACATATTAGAATTCACATTTTGATCGGATGGTTGATCAGCGATTTAGAATCATTTTAGGGTTGAACGATCAATACGATTGATGTTTGACCTAGTGCTAGTATTGTAGGAGGATCGATTAGCAATTTAATTGCTAATTAGCTTAATTTGATTAATCCAATAGACTAAGATTAAATCTAATTAAATATAATTTAATTAGATTTGGTTTGGGCTTGATTGGATCAACTTCAATTGGTTTATTGGATAAGCCAAGTGCAAGAAAGAACTAGTCCTAGTCTAACTAGGACTTGGGTTAACCCAATTTTCTAATTTAATTATAAAATAAATTAAAATTAAATCTAATTTAAATAAGTCCTTAAATAGGTTATGGTATTATTTAATTGGGTTGGATTACTCTTGTTAAAAGATCTTGTTTGATCAGATCAAAATAGGAGTCCTAGTGTGTCTAGGACTCCCTATTCCTTGCACCACCTAATCCTCATGCCCCACCCCTTTCTCTTTGTATTTTTACATAAAATTATCCACACCCAAAGGCTTCTCATGCCCCCTTTCTCTCTTTTATTTCTCATATGGAAGTTTGTTGCATGGCCAAGTCAAAAGGGGAAGTTGATTTTGCTTAGGATTCTATGAGATAGAATTCCTAGTCAACTAGAAGTCCTCCTTCCCTTCATGCTGCCACCTCCCTTATTTCTCTCTCTCTCTCACACACACACACATTTTTTGGGGCTCTATTTGCATCCTCCCTTGCTGGTCCATGGCAGAAAAAAAGGTGGGGCACCCAAGAGTTGGGCATCCCAATAACTTTCCTTATTTGGTCCTTCCTAGTCTAGGTTTTTGATCTAACATGGACTCTACATATATCTTTATTTAAAAAAAATTTTTTGCTAAATATTTTGTGTATTATATACATTTGAGAGTTCTCTTTGGTGTAAAAAAATTAGAAAAAAATTTATCTAGATCATGGAGATATTAAAAATACAAATCAGGGTGTTTAGAAAAAGAATAAAGAAGAAGAATAGGGTCTTCTTCTAGGGTTTTTGTTCTAGATCTCTTCCTTCCTTTTTATGATCTTTTGAAAGGTGTCTTAGCATTATAAATATTCTTCTTTTCTTTTTGGTATTTTGGAGTGTTCAAATTTTAAGGAAGAAAGCATCAGATCGACCGTCGAAGAGAGATCAGCATAGTGCTAGCATACTGTGCTGATTTCTTGCATCAGGATCTTTGATCATGTTTGTGGACTCATGTGGATGACTCCTAGAGGCTAGATGCTTGTCCAGCTCATGACTTCATCCTCAAGCCTGGATCAACAAGTTAGAACATCTAACTTGCTCAGGTAACAGATCTGATCTGTTATTTTATAGCTGCATTAGATGTAGTATAGATCTAGGTTGATATGATCAACCTTTTTCTTTCTTGTTTAATTTTTAATTTCTGATTTAAATACCATGTAATAATTATATAATAAGATCTTAGATCTAGGATATTTTAGATTAATTTTGATTGATTTTAATCTTTCACTGCCTGATCTTGAAAAAGTTTCAAGATCTAGTCCTGAAACCCTAGATCTTGTTCCTACAGAATGCACAACATCCCTACATGCCATAAGAATATCCTATCAAATGAGAGGAGAGGGCCTTTAAATCCTACTTTGCTCTTATGATCGGACGGCCATGGAAAACTCCTAAATTAGAAATATAATTTTTTACTACAAAACTAGTTAGATCATATATCACATATAAAAAGATCCAACTAATACATGTCTTGCATACATCTCATGAATCATCAATATGCATACTTTCTGATCTAAAATATCATATATTAAATTTAAAAAATAAAATTTTAAATTTTATCATATCAAAATTTAAACTATTCTAGACATCTTATAGAACTATTCTATAAATAGTCTAAGCATGCATCTTTCATATCTCATATGAAATAAAATAAAAATTAAAAATTCTATTTTCTATTTTTTAGATTTGGTTATGATAATTATAATATCAAAAAAAATAAAAATTAAATAAATCTAAAATTATATTTATTCAAATTAAATACATGATCATACTAGACTATACATAGAACTATTCTATACCTAGTCTAGTCATGCATCTCATACATATTAGATCAAAATGATTAATTTTTTTTATTTTCTGATTTTAGATCTAATCACATCTAATGTGACATCTAAAATTTTTTAATATTAGATCATAAATAAGTATAAAATTAGATTTAAGGTAGATCTAAAGAATTGCTAACCTGGCTCTGATATCAGTTGAAGGAAAACCCTATTTTCCGACATAGGATTGTTCAGATTTGATTGGATCTAAAGAAATATTTCTAAAATTTTTCTTCTAAGATCCTAATTAGATCTGAGACATCTCAGATTTGATCCTTTAAGATCTAATATTAAGATTAAAAATAAAATTAAATCTAATTAATTTCATACCTTGTATTTTGGGTAATCAGATTATCCTATGATTATCCAAGTGAAGGCCTCTAATCGAGCACAAACTCCTTTGGCTTAGTCAGGACAACTATTTATGATAGTAAAAGAAGAACGTTAGGTTCAATCGAGTGCTAGCATGATTTTTTTGAACCTAATTGAATCTCATTCAGATCAATTGAACTGGATTATTTCAATTGATGATCACCAGATTCAAACCCTTGTTTGTGTGACCCAGTTAGGTTCAGTTCTGTATGGTAATGGGATATGTCAAGATCTCTATCATCGACATCATCGAAACTCCTTTCGATGGATCAGAACTCTTCTAATTCGAACAGCTAGAATGATCGATCATCTAAATCATTCTAATTGCTCCCAAAATCTACCAATGACACCTAGCAGTATATGGTGACAACCCATTAGAGCTGAATGCAAATCTCTTGGTGCAGCTACTTGTGTGATTAAGTTCTTCTATCTTGAGCCCCGATCAGATTAGGGTTAAGGTGAACTTGTCAAACCCTAGTTTCTGTCATATGATGTAACCATTCGATTCGGATCCAATGTGAAAATCTAAATAGAAACTCTTTCTATTATTTCACTCTGCCATGGCCATGGACTTGTGGACTTGATTATCATGATTATCATAGGGCTGCTCCTCTACCACCGAGGTAGATAGATTCCATCTTGATGCCATTCAGTTCCTACAATAAACATGCTATAGCCAACATACACCTCAAGGTTCCATATGGCTAGGAGATCGAGTAATGGTGTAGTCAAACTATAACACCCTCAAGATGAACTGTCGATGCATCTCAGATCAAAGAACCAGACACCACTATAGCATCGAGTCAGTCATCGACGAAAAGGTAGACTTCCTAATGACTACTCGAGATGGTCACGCTCAGTGCCCTCGTTCTCTAACAAGTATCTGTACTCTCATTTCGGTGTCTCCACACCGTAGACTCAAGACTCATCTACTAAAGAGAAGCGATTGTACACCAACCTTCCAGATCAATCACCATCCTCGTGATGATCCTATGGTCGGAAGCATTTTATGAGTTAATAATGATTATTCATGTCTTAAATTTTCAACTCTTGAAAATATGAATTATCATTACCATTAACTCAAAGAATGTATCACAGACACTAAATACACATATGTGATAGAAAATAATCTATTTTATTGATATTAGTCAAAATTATAATTTTGCCCCTAGAAGTGTATTACAAGTGTCAGCCAATTCTGGCTTCTAGGGCACATATATCTAACACGAGCTTCTCAAGCTCTTTCAAACCCTTGATCATCATCAAACAATGATCTTGGACTGACTACCCATCATACATTTTAGCCTTAAGTAGTCATTTAGTGACCTGATATTTGGCTGCACGACTCTATTCACCAAACAACTCTTGCAGGTGAGCCAATATTTGGTGGGTAGTCTTGATATCTTCATGTTGGCATTGAAGCTCATCAAACATTGAGTCTAACATGTAGTATCTAGCCTTATTATCATCATCCATCCATTTGTCAAGAGATGCTTCTGTTCAGCGGATAGACGAGCTGGTAAGGGGAAGGGATCCTGATCCAATACATGAGTAAACTTTTCGAAATCTAAAATAATTTTGAAGTTCGGAAGCCAATCTTTATAATTGGATCTGGTCAATCTATGGGTGTCCAAGATACGGGCTAGTGGGTTGGATGTAGACATTTTCCTTTTTCCTATAGAGAGTCAAAATTTTTAGTTAGATTTTATAATTAAGATTTGACCAATTTATTTAAAGATTTGATTTTTAAATAAATTAGCTCCCACTATTTTCTTGGATCCCTACACCCCCTTTGTAGAGATATAAAAATCTCCATGATTACTGATTTCTAGTGGATGGTGTAGTCCCACCAACTGACTCATCATCTCACCTAATAGTTATTGATGATGGATTAGCCAATGAGTGAACAACTCTTGTCCAATGATTCTCTAATCATGGTGCATCCAGACTTGATCTCTAATTCATGAATCTCATTATGCCTAAAATATTGATCCACTCCTTAGTTAAGTCAGATCCATCATTTGCATAGATTGAATTCCTAATTGGGTCTCTCACCGTATTCAAAATATTGAGCCTAATCCATCCTCCAACCTATAGCATCCAATGCTTAATAGACATGGTTACGTCTTTCCGATGCAACTGAACCACTGTGACCAGTCGAGAACAATGAACTCCAAAAATGGCCCACACATCTACAATGCTGGAAGACCTTAGACTTAATCTTTTCTTAGGAAGATTTGATTTAGGTCTCTTTAAACTTGACTTGACATAACCATAACTATTATGACTAACCTAGTAGCATGGGTTAACTTGGATTGTTAGCCACCTTAGATCAGGACTGGGTCGACAAACATGGCCAGATAAGTGAGATCGATGGAAGGGATATGCCATTAACTCGACAAGAATGCATTCGAGTCGAGTAGCTTTCAATTAAAAATTAGTCAGTCGTATCTACCAAACTTACCTTAGATACCAAATTATTGAGCCAGAATCAATTGGGTTAGCCTAGAATCCAGACTCTAACCACTGAGCCTAATTAGGTCTTAACTTGATCGATCACTCATGTGACTCAACCTTGATCCAAACTTAATCCTATTAGGCTGGTCAATTTAAGTATTCTTGATCCCACCTAACTAACTCTTGATTCGGTTTGATCAACCGCTAGACCTAATTGAGCTACCCAAGCTCGAACCCAATTTTATGAATATGTCTTAGATCTAAAAATTCTTAAATTTAGATCTAATATATTTCATAATCTTAATTTTCAATTAAGTTTAGGATTCATAAATAAAATATGTATATAAAATTCTAGGATTTCAGGATCTAAAGTTTTGCAGAAAATAAGTTTTGATTTTTGATTAAGGTCAAACACACAGCACCCCTATACACCATAAGAACACCCCATCGAATGGAAGAAGAGGACCTTTAAATCCTACTTCATTTTTATGATCGGATGGCCAAGGAGAATGCCTTAATCAGAAATATGATAAATCTACAAAACTAGTTAGATCTACATCATAATCACATATATAAAAATTAATCTAACTAAAACTATATTTTGCATACATCTCATGTATCATATTATGCATATTTTTATATCTAAATTATCTCATAAATATCTAAAAAATAAGATTTAAATTTGATCATATTAAATTAAAATTTATTCTAGAAAATTTTGTAGAACTATTCTACAACTAGTCTAAACATGCATCTATCATATCTCATATGAACAAATTAAATAAATTTATTTTTTATTTTTTAGATCTAATTATAATATTTATAATATCAAAAAATAATAAATAAATAAATCTAAAAATTATAATTAATTAAATTAAAATTATGATTATGCTAGACTACGTATAGAATAATTCTATTCCGAGTCTAGTCATGCATCTCATACATCTTAGATCTAGATTATTTAATTTTTAATTTTTAATTTTAGATCTAATCACATATAATGTGACATCTAAAATCATCTAATTATTAGTTTAAAAGTAAATTAAAATTAGATCTAATAAATTATGGAACCTGGCTCTGATACCAGTTGAAGAAAAAAACCTATTTTTCAGATCAGGTTCGCTCAGATCTGATTGAATCAGGAGGGATATTTCAAAATTTTTTTCTCTAAGACTCCTCAGATCTAATCTTATTGATCTAATAATAAAATAAAGATAAAAATTAAATCTAATGTAATTATACCTTTATTTTGGGTAATCCAATTATCCTATGATGATCCTGATGCTTGTCTGAGGTTCTAGATGTAGCCACGCAACTACCTAGCCTCTATCAGTATCCACTCGAACAGGATCTGAAGATCTTCTCTTTTTCAATCAATTTATCAGAAATTAGATCTGGATCTGATCTTGAAGGTCTTCAAAATGGCTTTTGAAGAACAGTCGTTGTCTCTTGCAGCAGTGCTGTCTTCTTCCTTTTCTGGTGCTTTTCACTTGCTTGGATCGCACCTTCTTCATGCCCAAAGTCCCTTGAACATGGAGAGGAGAGAGAGGATCAGAGAGTGGCATGGAGAAAGAGGAAGAGGGGCTATGTGGCGTGGGCTAAAGGTAGAATCCTTAAATTCTAGGCGTAGACAGGGTTTATATAGACCCTGCTGTGCCATGCAGTGCCACATCATCCTGGCCAATCATGGTCCTATGTGCAATCAGATCTAAATCTGATTGATGGGATGACATCATTTGATCTAATCAGATTAGAATCCCTTAAAACTCTCCTTAGGTGGTGCCAAGATTGGGTCAAACAAGTCTTCTTGGTGCCATCTAATTTAATTCCCTGAAGCAATTGGAGTCCCATTTGTATGCGACTCTATCTTCTATCCTCATGGGGTGCACGCCTCCCTAGGCATGCACCCCTTTCCTATCTACATTTTAGCAAGGGGACAAGTCCCCAGGTTTTCTCCTATGGGTGCATGACACATGGGCAGATGTCTAAGTATCCAAGGTCAACATTTGACCAATGTCCGAAGATAAGATTTAGCAGGTGATGGAAAATGATAGGTGTTGTCTCAAATTTTTTTTCATAAATTAAGACAATCCTTCTCTAACCTAGACAAGCTCTAGTCAGATCAAGTAAAGATTTCTGAGCGAGCCTAAATACATTTGGCTCAGTCGAGACAAGCTTTAATGATTGTTAAAGAAGAACATTAGGCTCAATCGTGTGCTACAACGATTTTTTTGAACCTAATTGAATCTTATTCTAATCAATTGAACTAGATTAATCTAATTGATGATATCTAGATCCAAATCCTTATTTGTATAATCCAATTAGATTTAGTTCCATATGGTAATGGGATATGTCATGATCTCTATCATCGACATCATCGAAACACCTTCCGATGGATCAGAACTTTTCTGATTCAGACTAGTATGATCGATCATCCAAAATCATTCTAATTACTCCCAAAATCCACCAGTGACACCTAGCAGCATATGATGGCAACCCATCAGAATTGAAAGCAAACCTCTTGGTGCAGTTACCTATGTGATTAAGTTTCTCTATCTTGAGCCCCGATGGGATTAGGGTTAAGGTGATCTCGTCAAATCCTAATTTCCATCATATGAATTAATCATTCGATTCAAGTCCAATGTGAAAATCCTAATAAAAACTCTTTTTATTATATCACTCTGTCATGGCCATGGGCTTATGGACTTGATTCTCATGATCATCATAGAGCTACTCCTCATCTATCGAGGTAGATAGATCCCTTATTGGTACAATCCAATTCCTACAATGAACATACTATAGCCAATATACACCTTAGAATTTCGAATGGCTAAGAGATTGAATTATGGTATAGTCAAACTATAACACCCTCAAGGTAAACTATCGATGCACCTCATATCAAAGAACCAGACACACCACTGTAACTTCGAGCCAGTCATCCATGAGAAGGTAGACTTTCTCATGACTGCTCGAGGTGGTCACACTTAGTGCCCTCGTTCTCTAATGAGTACTTGTACTCTCACTTTGATGTCTCTACACCATAGATGCAAGACTCATCTATCCAAAAAAAGTGATCGTACATCAATCTTTTGGATCAATCACCATCCTTATGATGATCCTACGGTTAGGAGCATTTTATGAGTTAATAATGAAAATTCATATCTTAAATTTTCTTCTCTTGAAAATATAAACTATCATTACCATTAACTCAAGAAATGTATCACAGACACTTTCAAATATACACTATGATAGAAAATAATTTATTTTATTATTTATAATTAAAATTATAATTTTATCCTTAGAAGTGTATTATAAGTGTCAGCCAATCTAGCTTCTAGGGCACACATATCTAATAGGTCCATGTTTGGATGGCTGCTTACAGGCAAAGGATGGCTCGATACTATAACTCCAGAGTCAAAGATAAAGTATTCAGAGTGAGAAACTTAGTGCTTCGACGAGCAGCCATTTCTCAGCCTCAAAATCAGTGAAAGCTCACCGCAAATTGGAAAGGATCCTATGAGATCAAAGACGTCGTCCGACCCAGGACATACTATTTGAGGAAGCTTGGAGGAGTAGATCTACCCCAACCATGGAATTCAAAAAATCTATGAATGTATTACCAATGATTTGATTTCAATAAAATTCCTCTACTTTAATACCCTAATCTTTGTTGTACATCTATAATGGTGGTGAATTACCTCTCGAACTTGACTATGCGATGAGTACAGCCATGTTAGGAATAGGAGGAGGATCTCGTCCTAGCATGAGCAAAGTCAAAGACCTTGTTAACTTAAGATAAGATGAGGGGAGAGGCCCTGACAATGATCCTAATGTACCCGTACGGTCATGTTAGGAATAGGAGAAGGACCTTGTCCTAACATGAGCAAAGTCGAGGGCCTTGTTGACTTAAGACGAGATGAGGAAAGAGACCCTGATAACAGCCCTAATATGCCTCTACAGTCATGTTAGGAATAGGAGAAGAATCTCATCCTAATATGAGCAAAGTAGAAGGCCTCGTTGACTTAAGATGAGATGAGGGAAGAGGCCCTGATAATGGCTCTAATATGCCCCTACAGTCATATCAGGAACAAGAGAAGAACCTCATCCTAACATGAGCAAAGTAGAAGACCTCGTTGACCTAAGATGAGATGAGGAGAGAGACTCTGACAATGGTCCTAATGTGCCCCTATAGTCATGCTAGGAATAGGAGAAGAACCTCATCCTAACATGAGTAAATCCAAGGACCTTGCTAACCTAAGCTGAGAAAAAAAGGGAGTTCCATCCAGTGGTCCCGAACGAACCCACCACCTAAAGCAAAGGGAAGGGAGAAATCCTATCACCGATCCTTACATATATTTCTCCTATGACTACTCGATCATATGAGATGCAAGAAGAAAAATCATGCTCGGGTCCATGAAAAGGACCTTAGATAGATATCCACAACAACCACTTCATCGAAAGATAACATAGAAGAAAGACAAAGTGAGGAAAATGAAGCTACAAGCAAGCATTGAGTTCATGTAATGCGAACAATGGCAAAGAAAGGTACTATTTTATTGCATATGTTAAGTTCATTATCGGCAAAATGAAAGTTGATAAGACTGATTACACAAGTCTATTACAAGCAAGATGAAGGTCGGTGAAATCGATAACATGAAAAGAAAGAAGAAAGAAAAAAGGGCCAAGTCCTATGATAGACTAGACTCTTCAGACTTCGGACTATCGACCCCAACCATCACCAAGGCCTGCTTCAACCTAAAGATCTCCTCAAGTTTTTTCTTTTTGTATAAACCATCTATGTACATCCTATTAGCATGTTCGAACTTGCTCTCAGACTTCCGTCGCTGCTTCCATAGGACTTCGGACTCAGCCTCTGCATCCTTCACGTCTTGATGCTCACAGATTAGTCGAAGCTTCAACCGTTGGACCTCGGCCTTCTCCACCCCGATCGCTTCTAAGAGCTCATCAATGGTCCTCTTCAGGGAGGCAATCTCCTTCAACTCGCCACTTGTACCGGCCTATCGACTGTTGTATATCCATTCCTGGAAGTAAGAAGCCTCTCTAGCAGCCTTCAACTTGCTTTTGAGCTTGGACATCTTCTCTGCCCAGGTTATTTGGAAGCTATTGTGCTAGTTCTCAGTATCTTGTAGCTGCTTCTAAAATTGGGAGAATTTTTTGGACCAATCCCAGTCGTACTGGGCCTTGTCGGTAGACCATGGTGAGCTCTCTTCTAAGAGATGGATTTTTTTCTTTGCCTTCTTGAGATTAGCTTCAAGGGAGCTAACCTTCACCATTAGTGCCCAAGACTTGTCGCTAGCACTTTTTTGAAGTTCGGCAAGCTCTCTCTCGAGGTTACCATTCTGGATGTCGAAGCTCGCTGTGTCCTTCATGTGTATGTTTTGGAAGCGAGTGACCTCTTTGGTCACCTCCAAAATGTTCTTCCGAGAAGCCTGAAGGTCATCCTCCATCTTTTTCAACTTCTTCTTCAGATGATGGACTTCCTTCTTCAAGCTTTTAATCAAAGGCTTCAGTGAGACTCCCTAAGATAAAGGATCAGCGTCGATTAGAGATGGCGGGTTATGACCTTGGTCGGTGGGAGGATACTGGATAACATATGACACAAAAAGATACAACTACTCGAGGTTCTCAACCTCGGAGGGTGTAGTTGCAAAAGAAGTTGGGGTGCTCTCGACAGGCTTGAGCGCCTTCGAAGCAGGCTCGGGTGCCTCTGCAGCAAGCTCACTAGAAGAAAGATCAGCCCCAGTGCTGGATGGTCCCGCTTCTTCGTCAGCCTCCTCCTTCTCCTCTTTCAGAAAATCGAGGTCAAGCTCGGGAAACCTCCAGGCCACCCTGCCTTCGTAGACCTCGAAGCCCTTGATAAACATCTTCTGGCTGAAGGCGATGTTCAGGTCCTTCATTTTGGGGGAGGTCTTGAACTCCTCCATGGCTTGGGTCGTTGCCTCTGAAATGGACTTTGCCAATTAGGCCTCCAGCTCGACGACCTTGAGCTTGGCTTCTTTCTTCTCCTCTTCCTCCAGAGCCAATGCTACCTTGAGTCCAATCGAGATGAATTCCTCCTTTCGAAGTGCGCCGCACAGGCTCTCACTTTTTGCCATCTCCCCCACGAGGTTCTCAGCCTCAGCAGCCATCACCTGAAGGCGATTGATCTCAGCCTGAAGGTCTTCCTAGACCTTCAATACCTCCATCTCAAGGTGATTTGCCCTCTTAAGGTGGGGAAGCATGTGGTGGCCTAACTGCCATGAACAGGTCACTATAAGGTGAAGGAAGAAAGGGTGAGAAAATGAAAAAAAAGTATGGTGAGATGATTACCCTAAGGATAGTCCTGAGAGACTCCCAGATGAACTGCCTTTGGTCAAGGTCGGTCAAGCGGTCCACCTCTTCTAGCAGGATAAACCTATCAGTTAAATCTCAAATGATGTTTGGGTTACCGAACGGATCTGCCCCCTAGTCTTTACTGCTACCCCAATCGGGCTCATCCGGGCGTACCTTGCGAGCCTTCTTCACGATGATCGCTTTTTTCTTTCTCCTCTCCTTCTCTTTGTTGGTAGAGGGATCGAGCACACGATCCCCGAAGGAGAGATTTGTAGGCTCGGGGGGGGAGAGATTCCCCTTCAACGACATTGATGTAGGTGGTCCGGATGGCCTGGTCTCTCGAGCGAACCTCGAAAGCAGCATCGGTGGCAATAGAAGCCACAAGGTCAGAGGAGCCGACCTTTGCTCATTTCAAGCTCTCACCTGGGGCCTTCCCCTTTCTTTTCTTCTGGGCATAAAGGCCCTTAGCGAGCCTCTTTACGACATTGGTGTCCATTTCTGTAGTAAAGAAAGATCACGATCAGCCAAGGTATGTATAAAATTTCATAAGAGTCCATACATATATATACATATATACAAACATAATTGGTACCCACGGGGTCGAAAGGACTCAGGCCGAAGTTGAATAAGGTCTACTCCCTCAAAAGCTCGGGGAGATCGGGAGCTCAGTACGCCTTGAGCCTATTAGAAGACTCGAGGTCGACTCCATCCAAGCTAGGGGCTCAGCGGATGGATTCCCTAAGGAAGCCCCAAGAAGGAAGGTCAAGCAATAGTATTGGGCATCGGACGAAGAAGTACTTCTTCTTCCAGTTATGAATGGAAGAAGGAGCGTCTTTCAGCAATGCCTTCTTACTGAACTGAGGAAAGAAGTACCACCAATCCTCTATAAAAGGATGGCATTTGAAGGTATAGAAATTTTGGAATAACAAGACGGTCGGCCAAACTTCAGCCAGATAGTAAAGAAAAAGAAAATCTATCATGAACTGGAAAGAGTTCAACACCATGGAGGTGAAGGAGATGTTCAAGAATCAGAAGAAGGCAACTATAAAGGAGGGCAGCGAAAGCTGAAGCCCGGCATGCAAGATCTCTAAGTATAGGCAAAATCGATCGGTCGAAGGCGAGCTGGCGCATTCGTCCGATCCAGGGAGCTCGAGGTCATACTTGGGGGGAACCCCATATTGGATGCGAATCAATGAAAGATCATTTGGAGTCAAAACTAAAGGGATGGTATCCTAAATAAAAGACTAGTGAGACATGTTCCTAAGCTCAACCGTGGCTAGCGGTGCGGGATCTAGGAAGGCCGATCCGGACGAGCTCCAAGAATCGATAGAATGAAAAGTTTTAAAAGACATTCAAATCAATATAAAATCCTAGGAAAACCCCCAAAAATCAAGGAAAAACACACTGTAAAAGCTTCTACCAAAGAAACCAAAAGAGCAAGAAGAAAAAGATGCTAGAGAAATCAAAAATAGGTGATAGGAGTCTGACCTAAGTTGATTGAGAGGGGCAAACAAGCGATGGGCACAACGAAAATTGAGTGCAGGAGCATCGAAAACTAGAGAGGATGCGGGGAAGAACCAGTGCTTTTGAGCAGGAAGAAGGCAAGGGCTCAAGAGAGAAGAAGACTCGGGCAAGAATGAATTCCAGAAGGAGGAGAAGGCCTTAAATAGCCAAGGGCAACATGAGGCGGTTATGATTGTAGATCTTACTCGCCCTTTCCATGTGCACTGCATCCCACTCATCATGACAAGGGAGTGGCAATGGGCAGGTCATTAATTATGTCATACCTAGGGCAGTGTTATGGTGGAAAATTTGAAGGATCATCTTCTCGAGGTCATTTCGAATTTAATGAGCCCAAGAGTCAATGTGGTAAATACCAAAATGTCTCTTCCAAATAGATGCAAAAAAAGAAAAGAACTTCGACAGTCACATCCGTACTTCCTTCTTTCGAATTTCAAACTCGGGAGTAGGGCTTCTATCAATGAGGTCGAGAGTTTGAGCCTCTCTTACCCCAAAAAATTTAGTGGAGAAAAGAGTAATGAGGGAAGAGGCCAGCCATGCCCTTCTATCAGGGCTTCTTTGTCTCCAAGCCTGGAGAGGAGTTTGGACTCACTTGCACTTGAGAGGAGTTCTAGAGCACAGCTAAGCTTCACTCGGCTTTTTTTCAGCTGCGGGCATAGTTGATTCACCCGCTCACCATTCTTCGGTAGCTTCACTATCCTTGGCCTTAAAGACCTCCTCTGCTCGGGTGTAACCTTCAGCTCGAGCCAGCATATCAGCAAAATCCTTGGGGTATTTCTTCTCCAAGGAGAACAGTAGATCATTTTTCTGAAGGCTGCCCTTCAGTGCGGCCATAGCAACATACTGGTCCAAATTATGGACCTTTAGTGCAGCAGCATTGAATCGAGTGACATAGGCTCGAATGGACTCCCCTTCCCTCTGTTTAATGTTAATGAGGGAGTCCAAACCTTGGCGAGGGTGCCAGCTGCTGACAAAATAAGCCGCGAACTAATAGCTCATCTGATCGAAGGAGAAGATGGTATCCGACTTAAGACTCGAGTACCAGTTCCTGACTACTTCCTTCAAAGTGGATGGCAAAGCTCGGCACAGAATGACGTCTGGCGTGCCATGGAGCAGCATCATTATCTGAAAAGCCTCCAGATGATCGATCGGATCGGTAGTCCCATCGTAGCTCTCGAACTAAGGGAGCTTGAAGTTTGGTGGGATGGGTTTCTGCATAATTTTTTGCAATAAAGGAGGGTTAGTGCAGATGTCGTTGCCATGGGAGGGAGCATGGTGGTGTTCTTCCATCCACCAGTTTATTTTCAGTAGTTTTTCATCTAGAAGATCCTCACAGTCATGGATCTCCAAAGTTTTCTAGCTGAATGGGGGTAGAGTTCCCCCAGGGGTTGAGTTGTGATCAGAGCAAGGGCTCTCCGCCCTCTGCTTTCCCTTTCTAGAGGTCACCGACTGATTTTCCCAAGTCGATCATCCCAAACTGGGTCCTAGGATTTCGAAGAAGCCTACTCCGACTAAATCGATGCCGAAGACTACTATTGCTGCATGACTTGCACTGCTTCAGTGAGGCTACGAATCTACTAGACCAGCAGGTTGAACTACTCTACGTCCACCATTACAGCCAGTGGAGCTTGAGATGCAGGAGATGAATAGGGGCGGGCAAATATGGATGAGATCTGGCCATGGAGGTGGTTGACCATTGGGTTGAAGCCTTCCTGGGGGGCATCTTTGCTGAGAAGAAAATGCTAAATCGAAAGAAGAAAAATCTCTATTGGGCACTCCTTTAAGAATAAGAAAACCTCAAGAATGAGAGGGGTCCTTCCTCTAGCGCCAATCCTATTGGTGCAAAATCTGGTTGTCAACAAAATCGAGGCTGGAGTTGAAGAAGATGAGATTGCCATTGATGATCTGCAAAATAAGTCTCATCCGGAGTCGAAGGTGACGACCCGGTAAGATCCTTCGACAATCAAGTCAGCTCTTTTGATCAATAGAAATGGAGTGCTCAGAGAGATTTTAGCAAAGTTTTTCAAAAGAAATCAAGAGCTTGGAGAAGAAAGCATATCTGGAGGGTCCCTTATATAGATGGAGCCTATAACAAATTGATAGTGACAGTCGTAACTGCCTAATAGTGGACCGTTCAGGGCCACATGGGATTTGTTATGGAGGGTTGTGTCTGTTGTCATGATGTCTCAGTCCGTTGGAGTCTGACAACTCAAGTTCGGATGGGATAGCCATAGGTAATGAAGAATTCTTAGCTAACACTATTCTAGAGGAGTTCGAAGGTTCTTGAGATCAACCATGCTTGGGTCATCGTTTGCCATATCATGAGTCGGTGTCGAGGCCATTTTGGGCAGTTGATAAGAGAAGTTCGAGAGTAGCTCGATAAGCAGAGAAGTCCAAAAAGAATTCGACTGGCGGCGAAGCCTATTCGAAGTTTGATTGTCGAAGGAATCCGACTGAACAAGAAGTCCGAGAGGAGTTCGACTGCTGAAAGAGTCTGGCTGAAGGAAAAATTCAGTAGGAGTCTGACTACTGAAGGAGTTCGATTGAAGGAGAAGTCCGATGGAGTCAGACTACTGAAGGAATCCATGAGGTCTTACAAATTCGGTGGAAGCTCATCCCTGGCCGCTGATACCGAGTGGGTCAATTCAAAGGTCAAACATTTCGACCAAACTTCAGCAAGAGCGGGTTTATCCCCAATAGGTTTTATGTTATATTGTTCATGATTTAATATGATTAATTCACCTCTTCCACTATAATTTTGAAAAAGTTTCAAAAATAAACCCTAGAACCCTAGATTGGTTCCTATAATTGGTATCAGAGCTAGGTTCATTTATTACATAATTTATGCATGATTAGATTATATTTTTACATTAGATCTAATTTATAATCTAATGATCAAATCTAAAAATAAAATTTTAAATTGCACGTGCTGTAAGGTTGTCCTGCTATAAGGTTTATCCCTTATAGTGGAGATGTTGTCCTAGTGCATGCATATCTAAAATCCTGATCATAAAATTTTAGATTAAATCTAAAAAATTTTATTATCTAATTAAAAGAGTTTTAATCTAATTTTTATTATCACAAATGTGTTATACCTGATCTAAGATGATTTATGATTAATTAGAATTGAAATAGTTTCAATTTTATGAGCATGTTTAGATTAGATCTAAAATAGTTTTCATGTTTGTTATATGTGCATATTGATTATGAATCAAACATGCAACTGATTGACACAACCATGTTGTAAAAATCTTTTACAAATATGAAAATCATTTTCGAAATGCCGAACCTCAATCCTTAGCCTAAAACTTAATTAAAAATTAAAAATTGATTGACTAGGATCTAGGATTGTGAATTGAAGATCCTAAGATATAAATCATAACACATTGGGTTAATGGATTAGTGGGAATTAGGTCCATTAATTGGGTTAGACCTAAGGTTAGATTAAAAAATAGAGTTAATTAGAGAATTGACTAAATCTAATCAGTAGTTGTCTTAAATTAGATCAAGAATTCTCTAGATCAATTACAATAGTTGTAGTTGGTCAAGTCCATGTCTTTAATGAGAATCAAGATGGACTTGATTCCTGGCTATGCGATTGAACTCAAAATTACTAGGTTGGTCAAGTTGAAACTAATGAACCAGATGGTGTCTAAGGTAAGTTTGGCAGTCTGACCAATGGTTTTTAATTAGAAGCTACTTGCACTGATTCGATCTTTGACGAGTTAATGGCATATCCCTTCCACTGATCTCACTTATCTAACCATCCTGATGAATTAGATTTTGATTAGATCAATTAGTGATTTGAGCTCACCCATATCAATTAGATAAATTAGTGTGACTGATTTAAATGCTCCTAATGCCGATTTGAATTAGGTCCTTTTTTTTATTTGACTTGATGAAGTCAGTGGGAGGATCGAAATTAGCTGGCTCATTCTCTCTATCTCCTTTAAATCAAATCAATTAAATTCTCTAAAATTATTAGGTTCCTAAAAATGAAATAGTTATGGTAATAACTAAATCATAGCCTCCCATTAAGTGGATGATAATGGATCCATTAGTTTTATAATCATTGGAGACCCAAAGGCCTAGTGCTTATCGACTAATAGAATTATTATTTATAATATAATTTCTTGGCTGCATCTATCTAAATGGTGGTTAGGTTGACCAACCAAAGTTGGACTTAATCATTCATTAGTTAGATGGACCAAGTATGGTCATGTTAATGGTTGGACCTAACTGAACATTTTCAATGGAGGCCAAAGCCTACTGATTAGGGATTGGGGCAAAATTAAATTACTAGTAATTATTTAGAGAAATAATTGATCATGAACCTATCCTTAGATGTACATGGGTTGATCAACCAAAGTTGGACTTGTGTGCAGTCTATGTGGATTTTAGTACCCACTAAGAAATTAGGGTAATTCCATGAATTGGAGGTAGAGACTACCAATTCGAATAAAATAGTGGAAGAATCTTTTGATTAAAATTCCAAATCTTTAGGTTTACTAAACCAATTGCTAATTAAGTTTTGTTTTTTCTTTATGCAGATATGGCCACTTCTCTTTCGCTCCGATCATTGTTAGATAATGATAAGCTGGTGGGACCCAATTTCGATAACTGGTATCGAAAGTTGAAGATTATCCTAGAGCATGAACGGATTCTGTATGTACTGATAGATCTGACATCTGAGAAGCCAGCATCCAATGCACATGGAACAGTCAAAGATACTTACCAAAAGTGGCTCAATGATCGAATCATGGTGCGTTGCATTATGTTGGCTGCCATGAGCAATAAGTTTAGTCGTAGATTTGAGTTAGCTCAACCAGAAGACATGATTCAAGTGTTGAACGAGTCTTTTGATACACTCGATGATGTTGAGAGGCATAAGACTAGTTGTGCCATCTTCAATGCCAAGATGAGGGATGGAGCTTTAGTCATTGATCATGTACTATACATGATCGAGCTGATGGAGCATTTGAGCAAGTTCAAATTTTTCTTGCATGAGCAACTAGAAAAAGATGTGATTTTGAACTCATTGCCCAAGTCATATCTCCCATTCCTTACTCATTATAGAATGACAAAGCCTGAAGTTAACTACCACGAGTTACTGGGGTTGCTTCAAAACTTTGAAAAGAAACGCCTGCTTTACAAGGAGTCTGTGAACTTAATGGGAGGTTCATCTTCTGATTCTCGATCCTTTAAGAAAGGAAAGAAGAACAAGAAGAAGAAATTAAAAAAGGTGCAAGTTCAGGTTGGGACATCTGTGCAGGGCCAAACCAAGAAGATCAAGCCTGATAAAAGTCAAGCTGAATGCTTCTTCTGCAAAAAGTGGGGACACTGAAAGAGGAACTGTCCTTAGTACATTACCTCACTAGATCTCAATAGGCCAAGAAAGAAGTAAGTTGTTGCTGGGCAAGGTATTTATATGATAACCCTTTACAACTTTTCTATTTGTGATAAAACTGACTAGGTATTGCATATCGATAGCCCTTACCATATTTGCAATTCATTAAAGGAGTTGCAGGTCAGTAGGAGATTCGAGCAAGGCGAGAGGTTCCTTAAGGTTGGAGATGGAAGATCGGTTCCAATTCTAGCATTAAGAATCTTGAAACTTATATTTGAGTCTCAAACAGTTGTTCTTAGTGATTATCATTTTTGTCCTAGTTTTTTTTTTGAATATCAATTCTGTATGTCTTTTAGCCAAAGATAATATGAATTTTCAATAAAGAAAGAATTTTGTAATGTCATTATGAATGGTATTACTATATTCTCTGGACATTTGAACAATGGTGTGTACATGTTATCATAATCTGTTAATATAGTCTATTTCACTGGCAAGCATCCTAGATTAGATAGTGTATCTGATATCTACTTATGGTACTGTAGGCTAGGTCATATCAATAAGAATAGGATAAATAGGTTGACTCAAGAGAAAATCCTTAAAGTTAATGATTATGAATCATTTTCAACCTGTGAATCTTGTCTTCTTGGAAAAATGACTAAGTCATCTTTTATTGGAAAAGATGATAGAGTCACTGAGCTCTTAGGTCTAGTATATACTGATGTATGTGGACCAATGAGCATAAGTACCAGAGGTGGATATCTCTACTTCATTACTTTCACAGATGATCTATCCAGGTATGGATATGTCTATCTGATAAAACATAAGTCAGAGTCATTTAAAATGTTTAAATAATTTAGAAGTGAAGTAAAAAAATAAACTAAAAAGAATATTAAGACTCTTCGATCTAATCGAGGAGAGGAATATCATTCTGGTGAGTTTCTTATATATCTAGGAGAGAATGGAATTCTCTCATAATGGACTCCTCCAAGAATACCATAGCATAATGATGTATCTGAGAGAAGAAATCGGACTCTGTTAGACATGGTCCAATCCTTGATGCATTTTGCCAACTTGTCGATATCCTTCTGAGGATATGTACTCGAATCGACTGCTATCTGTTAAATAAGATTCCAAGTAAGTCTATAATTAAGACTCCATATGAGATATGGACAAGGCATAAGCCAGCACTTTCGCACCGTAGGGTCTGAGGGTACCCGGCTTATGTGAAATGGTTAATCATAGATAAACTTAGACCTAGGTCTGATAAATGCATATTTATAGGATACCCCAAAGAATCAAAAGGATATATTTTCTACCATGCTGATGAATAAAAAATGTTCATCAGCCTTAAGGCAATCTTCTTGAAAAAGGAGTTCCTTGGTGAAGGAACTATTGCCTCTAAGGTTGAACTTGACAAAGTTCAATAGGTGGAAAAGCCGACACCTATTGTCGAACCTGAATCAGATTTGATTAGATCAGATCTAGAGCCCAATATCTCTACACCATTAAGACGATCTAGTAAAGTACCGTGTCAACCGGATAGATACTATGGTTTCTTGCTCCCGAACGGTCATCCTATCGAACTCGATAAGAATGATAAGGATCCGATCACCTACATGGATGCAATGCAAAGACCTGATTCCAAGAAATGGCTTGAGGCCATAAAATTCATGATGGAGTCCATGAAGGTCAACGATGTGTGGATATTGGTTGACCCATCCGAAGGGGTTAAACCCATTGGATGTAAATGGGTCTTCAAAAGCAAGAGGGGTGCAAATGAAAAGGTGAAAACCCATAAAGCCCGTCTGGTTGCCAAGAGGTATCATCAACATTATGGTATTGACTATGATGAGATATTCTTTCCTGTGGTAATGCTCAAATCCATTCGGATAATGCTTGCTATAGCTGTCCATCTGGACTATGAGATCTAGTAGATGGATGTGAAGATAGCTTTCTGAATAGAAAGCTGATCGAAGAGGTGTGTATGATACAACTTGAGGGATTCACATCTACAGATGAGTCCAAGGTGTGCAAGCTTCAAAGATTCATTTATGGTTTGAAGCAAGCATCTCAGAGTTGGAACATGCATTTTGATAAGATGATCAAAACATATGGCTTCATTAAGAATGGATAAAAGCTCTGCATCTACAAGTGGGTGAATGGTTCGGTAGTAGTATTCCTTATCTTATACATTGATGATATTCTCTTAATTAAAAATGACATTCCCGCACTGCAAGGAATAAAAGTATGGTTGTCATCCCAGTTCTCCATGAAGGATTTGGATGAAGCATCCTACATCCTAGGGATGAAAATATATAAGGATAGATCTAAGAGGATGCTTGGATTATCCTAGTCCACGTACATAAAAATTGTGCTGAAAATGTTCGGCATGGAGAATTCTAAGAAGGGTTATCTTTCGATAGGCTATGAAATTTCTCTCTCTAAGAAGGATTATTCGACAACTCCTAAAGAGAGACAACGTATGAGTAGAGTCCCATATGCTTTAGTAGTGGGATCTACCATATACGTCATGACATGTATGAGACAAGATGTGGCAAACTCACTAGGAGTAGTGAGTAGATACCAATCTGATCTAGGAGAAAACCACTGGAAAGTAGTTAACACCATCCTTAAGTATTTAAGAAATACTAAGGACCAATGGTTGGTTTATGGTCTGTCAGATTTGAAACTTATGGGATGTACTGACCCCAGCTTTCAATTTAACCATGATGACAACAAAAGCATGTCAGATTATGTCTTTATCCTAAATGATGGAGCCATCTGCTGGAAGAGTTCCAAGCAGCATACTATGGTAGATTTTGTTTGTAAAGCAAAGTACATCACGGCATTAAATGCTGCAAAGAAAGATGTGTGGCTGAGAAAGTTCATCATCGAGCTCGAAGTAGCACCCTTCCTTGATGATTTGATCCTACTCTACTGTGAAAGCACTGGTGACATTGCTCAGGCAAAGGAATCAAAGGCACACCAGTGGACAAAGCACATATTACACCGCTACCACCTAGTTTGGGAGATCGTGGATAGAGATGACGTCGACCTTTAGAAGATCGATAGACAGGATAACTTGGCCGACCCCTTCACTAAAGCCCTAGCGATAAAGGAGTTCGATAATCACAAGTCAAAGATGGGTATTAGATATGGTGCCGAGTGACCTTAGGACAAGTGGAAATTGTTGAGAAACGTATTTTAAAGCCAATCATCAGTCTGTTGATGGTTATGCCATCTTGTAATTATAATTGATTCATTATTAAATAAAATATATTTTTGATATTTTCATCATCAAGTCTACATCTTCTAATGAACTCCATTATTGTGATGAAGTTTTTAGGACTAGTTAGCTTCGATAAAGAGAGGATTTATCGATTAGTCCTTAAACTATTCATGATCAAATAATATGTTGTTAATAAGGACGACAACATTTATCGAGCATAGGTCATTGTGTGCCATATGAGTTGGTTGTCCTCTTAACCAAGGAGTGTGGAGATACTGGTATGGCATACAAGTGAGATGTATGGGTACATCATCATTGAACGTGACCAACTTCAGAGTGTTCTGCTATCAAGAATTGCTTTGATGGGATATAGGTATAAGTGTCCCTTAGACCTGAGATCACCATAGTGGCTTGCAAGCAACTCACTATGCTTTGGTACTAGACTAACTGAATTTCTAATTCAGTGATGGAAGGTTTTTGGGCACAGTCAATTACTTGCAAAGTTGGTGAGTGATCAAGATGGGATTGATCACTCCAAGAGTTGGAGAAGAATGCATCATTATATTTCAATAAAGCAAAAACCTTAGTCAGGATAATCCATGAGATGGATTTGATATTTTAAAATACAATGTGGATGACCTAATCGGGATTGATAGTTAAACTCTGAGATGTCCTAGAGCATTTTGGTCAAGGGGATGAATTATACAAAAACTATATCCACATGGGTTCTAAAGATGTTGTTTTATACATTCAACATATTCGACCGTCGGATACCATTGCTAGATGGTCACTTCAATTAGTTTAGAAATTTGTTCCCATGCTACTAGCTTAGGTTTGGATCTATAAGATTACATACATAAGAGTTCTCGATCTGATCAGATGATTGATCGATGATTAAGAATTGTTCTAGGATTAAACATTCAATACGATTAATATTTGACCTAGTGCAAGTATTATAGGAGGATCGATTAGCAATTCGATTATTAATTAGCTTAATTTGATTAAGCCAAAGAATTGAGATTAAGTCTAATTAAATATAATTTAATTAAATTTAATTTAGAATTGATTGGATCAAGTCCAATTGGTTTATTGGATGAGCAAATTGCAAGAAAGAACTAGTTCTAGTTCAATTAGGACTTATATCAACCTAATTTTTAATTTGATTAGAAAATTAAATCAAAATTAAATCTGATTTAATCTGATTTAATTAGGTTATTAGTTGGACTAAGACCTAATCTAATTGAGTTAATTGAATCCTAATTTAATTTGATCCAAGGATCAAGATGGACCAAGTCAAACTAGAAATCCTAGTGAGACTAGGACTCCTATCTCTATGCGCCACCTTAGCCCCAACACCTCCCATTGCCATTTTTGTTGGATTTTTTTGTGGATTATGAAGAAACCAGATCTAGAGTTTCATGGGTAGATCTTGAAACTTTTTCAAGATCAGATAGTAGAAAACTTAAATAAATTAAATATTTATTTAAATAAGTATGAAAATATCCTAAATCTAAGATTTATTATATGATCAAGATATGATATTAAATCAAAAATTAAAAAATATAAAGAAAAGATTAATATGTTGATCTCATCAATATGCTACAATACTACATCTAATGCAGCTATAAAATAAATAGATCAGATCTATTATCTATACAAATTAGACATTCTAACTTGCTGATCTGGGCTTGAGGATGATGTCACGAGACATACATGCGTCTAGCTCCTAGGAGTTGTCCACACGAACCCATGAGCATGATCAGAAATCCAGATGCAGAAAATTAGTACAGTATGCTAGTACCGTACTAATCTTTCTTTGATGATCGATCAGATGCCTCCTTCTTCTAAATTTAGACTCTTCCAAAGAGGAGAAGGTAGAGAGGAGGTTTCATATGTGAGACTCTTTTAGAAAACCTAAGGAAGAAGGAAGAAAAGAGATAAGCACAGCAACCCTAGAAGAAGACCCTTTCCTTCTTCTCTTTGCTCTCACCTAGACACCTAGATTTATGTCTATTGAAACCCAATGCCCAGAGGTTCTCTCTCTCTCTAATTTTTTCACACCTCAAAGCTCTTTTAATGGTTTATATTCTATGAAAAAATCAGGCCAAAATTCATCCTAAATAAAAAGATATACAGAGTCCAAGTTTGGTCAAAAACTCAGACAAGGAAAGAACATCATATGGCAAGTTGTTGGGGTGCCCAACTCTTGGGCACCCCAACCTTATTTCCTACCATGGACCAGCAATAGGGGCAGCACACAAAAACTTATTCTTTTACCATGAAATTTAGAGAAAATAAAGAAGGTGTGGGCAGCATAATTAGGAGGTGTTTTAGTTTATAAGGATTCTATCTCATAGAATCCTAGATCAAAACTTCTCTTTTTGACTTGGTCAACCACCAAATTACCATATGAGAAAGAGAGGGAGAGAGGAGGCATGTGTGAAGATCAAGGGAAAGAGAATTTTCATAAAAAATTTCTAAAAAATAGGCATGGAGAGCATGGAGGGCTAAGGTGGCGCAAGGTGTAATCCTAGTCTCACTAGGATTCTATCTTTGACTTAGTCAAATATGATTTCTCAAACCAAATTAAATCAAAACAAAATCAACCAAATTAAATTAAATTCTAATATAATTAAGAATTTAATTAAATTAGATTTAATTTTGATTTAATTTTCTAATCAAATTAGGAAATTGGGTTGACCCAAGTTCTAGTTGAACTAGGACTAGTTTTTTCTTGTACTTGGCTTATCCAATAAGTTAATTAGACTTGATCCAATCAAGCCCAAACTAAATATTAAATTATATTTAATTAGACTTAATCTTAGTCTTTTGACTTAATCAAATTAAGCTAATTAGCAATTGAATTGCTAATCGATCTTCTTGCAACACTTGCACTAGGTTAAACATCAATCATATTGATCATTTAACCCTAAAATGATTCTTAATCATTGATCAACCATCCGATCGGATCATAAGCTCTAATGTGTGTGATCTCATGGTCCGAACTTAAGCTAGTAGTATAAGAATAAATTTTTATACCAATCGAAGTAACCATCTAGCAATGGTATCCGATGGTCGGATAGGTCAAATGTGTAGAACAACATTCTTAGAACCCATGCGGATATAGTTTTCATATAATTCATCTCCTTGACCAAAATGCTCGTAGGACACCTTAGAGTTCAACTATCAACTCTGATTAGGTTGTCCACATTATATTTTAAAATATCAAATCCATCTGATGGATTATCCTGGCTAAGGTTTTGTTATATTGAAATACGGTGATACATTCTTCTCCAACTCTCGGAGTAGTCAATTCCATCTTGATCATACTCTGACTTTACAAGTACTTGACTATGCCCAGAAGCCTTTCGTTACTGAATTAGAAATTTAGTTAGTTCGGTATCAAAGCATAGTGAGCTGCTTGTAAGTCACTGAGATAATCTTAGGTCTAAGAGACACTTATACCTATATTCCATCAGAGACATTCTCGACAATAGAATACTCTAGAGTTGGTCACGTTCAATGATGATGTACTCATACATCTCACCTGTATGCTATACTAGTATCTCAACACTCTTTGGTTAAGAGGACAACCAACCTATATGGCATACAGTGACCTATACTCGATAGATGCTGTCATCCTAATTAACAGCCTATCATTTGGTCATGAATAAATTTAAAGACTAATCGATAAATTCTCTCTTTATCAAAGCTAAATAGTTCTAAAGACTTCATCACAATAATGAAATTCATTAAAAGTTGAATACTTTATGATGAAAATTATCAAAAATATATTTTATTTATTAATGAATTAATTATAATTATAATAAGTTCAACCGTCAATAGGCTGACGATTGGCTTTAAGACACATTTTCTAATAACTCCCACTTATCCTAAAGCCACTCGGCACAGTATCTAATATCCATCTTCGACTTGTGGTTATCGAACTTCTTTATCGCTAGAGCTTTAGTGAAGGGGTTGGCCAGGTTCTCCTTCTCGTTGATCTTCTGAAGGTCGACGTCATCTCTATCCATGATCTTCCGAATAAGGTGGAAGCAGCATAGGATGTGCTTCATTTGCTGGCATGCCTTTGGTTCCTTTGCCTAAGCTATGGCACTAGTGCTATCGCAGTAGAGCAGGACTAAACCATCTAGGAAGGGTGCTACTTCAAGCTCGATGATAAACTTCCTCAGTCATACAACTTTCTTCGTGGCATCTGATACTGCGATGTACTCTACTTCATAAATAGAGTCTGCCACAATATGCTGCTTGAACTCTTCCAACAGATAGCTCCATCATTCAAAGTAAAGATATATCCCGACACACTTTTGCTGTCATCATGGTTAGATTGAAAGCTAGAGTCTGTAAACCCCACAAATTTCAGATCTGACTCGTCATAAACCAACCATTGGTCTTTAGTATTTCTTAAATACTTAAGGATGATTTTAATTACTTTTTAGTGGTTTTCTCTTGGATCAGACCGGTATCTACTCACTACTCCTAGTGAGTTTGTTGAAGGAAAATCCTGATTTTCTGGACCAGGTTCGTTCAGATCTGATCGGATCAAGAGATATATTTCAAAAATTTTTTTCTTTGATTCTAATTAGATCTAGGATATTTTAGATCTGATTCTTATTATTCTAACAACAAAAATAAAATCTAAATAAATTAAATCAAATTTAATTTACCTTGATGTAGGGTAATCCTATTACCCGTTGATGATCCTATAAGCAGCGGAAGGTTCTGGATCTACCCACGCAAATACCTGGCCTCTACCGATATCCACTTGAACTGAATCTGGAGATCCTCTTCTTCTCTATCACGTCTCCAAAAATCAGATCTGAATCTGATCTGAAGGATCTTCAAAATATATTTTGAAGATCAGTAGTTGTCCTTTGCAGCAGCGCAGCCTTCTAGCTTTCTGTCGCCTTTGTCTCATCTGGATTACACCAACTTTGATCCGAAACACCTTTGGGCATGGAGAGGAGAGGGAGAAGATGGACTTGGCATGGAGGAGGAGGAGGGAGGCATCCTTGGGGCATGGGATTTTTCAATTGATTTTAGATACTCCTTGAGTTGGGCGCAGGGTCTTATTTATAGACTATGCGTGATCCAACTCCTCTTCTTCCCAACCAATCACAATCCTTTATGAAATCAAATCTAAATCTGACTGATGAGAATAGAGTCCCTTGGATTCCTCCTTAGATGGCACCTAAGACCAATCAAACTTGATTCTTAGGGGAAGTCTAATTGGAATCCAAAAAGGAGATGGAGTCCCTGTCCAACAGGGACTCCTGGGCGCCTCCTACTTGGGCACACGCCAAGGGTGGCATGCGCCCTCCTCCTTGCCAGGTTCTAGCAAGAGGACAAGCCCCCACTAGCTCTCCAATAGGTGTGTGACATATGGACAAAAGTCAAAGTGTCAATGGTCAACATTTGATCAGTCAAAGATCAACTTTTGACCAAAGTCAAAGGACGAGAAATGGCAGGTGACCAAAAATGGCAGGTATTATCTTACAAAATAAGACAACCCTTTTCTGACCTGGACAGGCTCCAGTCAACCAGGTGAAGGCCTCTGAATGAGCACAAACTCTTTTGGCTCAATAAGGACAACTATTTATGATAGTAAAAGAAGAACGTTAGGTTCAATCGAGTGCTAGCACGATTTCCTTGAACCTAATTGAATCTCATTTAGATCAATTAAACTGGATTAGTTCAATTGATGATCACCAGATTTAAACCTTTATTTGTGTGACCTAGTTAGGTTCACTTCTGTATGGTAATGAGATATGTCATGATCTCTATCATTGACATTATCGAAACTTCTTTCGATGGATCAGAACTCTTCTGATTCGAACAGCTAGAATGATCGATCATCTAAATCATTCTAATTGCTCCCAAAATCCACCAGTGACATCTAGTAGTATATGGTGGCAACCCATCAGAGCTGAATGCAAATCTCTTGGTGCAACTACTTGTGTGATTAAGTTCTTGTATCTTGAGCCTCGATCAGATTAGGGTTAAGGTGAACTCGTCAAACCCTAGTTTCTGTCATATGATGTAATCATTCAATTCAAATCTGATGTGAAAACCTAAATAGAAACTCTTTCTATTATTTCACTTTGCCATGGCCCTGGGCTTCTGGACTTGATTCTTATGATCATCATAGGGCTGCTCCTCTACCACTGAGGTAGATAAATTCCATCTTGATGCAATCCAATTCCTACAATGAACATGCTATAGCCAACATACACCTCAGGATTCCGAATGGCTAGGAGACTGAGTTATGGTGTAGTCAAACTATAACACCCTCAAGGTGAACTGTCGATGCATCTCAGATCAAAGAACTGGATACACCACTACAGCATCGAGTCAGTCATTGACGAGAAGGTAGACTTTCTAATGACTACTCGAGGTGGTCACGCTTAGTGTTGTCTCAAAATACAAGAATTAGCAGGTGACGAAAAATGGCAAGTGTTGTCTCAAATTTATCTCATAAATTAAGACAATTCTTTTCTAACTTAGACAAGCTCCAGTCAGACCAGGTAAAGGTACCTGAGTGAGCATAAACTCATTTGGCTCAGTCGAGACAATTTTTATGATAGAAAAAGAAGAACGTTAGGCTCAATCGTGTGCTAGCACGATTTTTTTGAACCTAATTAAATCTTATTCAAATCAATTGAACTGGGTTAGTTCAATTGATGAAATCTAGATCCAAACCCTTATTTGTGCGATCCAATTAGGTTCATTCTATATGGTAATGGGATATGTCATGATCTCCATCATCGACATCATCAAAACTCCTTTCGATGGATCAGAACTCTTTTGATTCAGACAACTTAGAATGATCGATCATCTAAATTATTCTAATTACTCCCAAAATCCATCAGTGATACCTAGCAGCATATGGTGGCAACCCATCAAAACTAAAAAATGAACCTCTTGGTACAGCTACTTCTGTGATTAAGTTCTTCTATCTTGAGCCCCGATCAGATTAGGGTTAAGGTGAACTCGTCAAACTCTAATTTCTATCATATGATTTAATCATTCGATTCAAGTCCGATGTGAAAACCTTAATAGAAACTCTTTCTATTATTTCATACTGTGCCACGGCCATGGGCTTATGGACTTGATTCTCATGATCATCATAGGGCTGCTCCTCTTCTACCGAGGTAGATAGATTCCATCTTGGTGCATTACAATTCCTACAATGAACATGCTATAGCCAACATACATCTCAGGATTCCGAATGGCTAGGAGACCGAGTCATGGTGTAGTCAAACTATAACACCCTCAACGTAAACTGTCGATGCACCTTAGGTCAAAGAACCAGACACACCACCACAGCATCGAGTCAGTCATCGACGAGAAGGTAGACTTCCTTATGACTACTCGAGGTGGTCACGCTCAGTGCCCTCATTCTCTAACGAGTACCTATACTCTCGCTCCGGTGTCTCTATACCATAGACTTAAGACTCATCTACTATAAAAAAAGTGATTGTACACTAACCTTTTGGATCAGTTACCATCCTCATGATGATCCTACGGTCAAGAGCATTTTATGAGTTAATAAATAAAAATTCATGTCTTAAATTTTGAACTCTTGAAAATATGAATTATCATTACCACTAACTCAAGGGATGTATCACAGACACTAAATACACTTATGTGATAGAAAGTAATCTATTTTATTATTTATAGTCAAAATTATAATTTTACCCTTAGAAGGGTATTACAAGTGTTAGCCAATTCTAGCTTCTAGAGCACATATATCTAACAAAAACTCCTATTGTGTGTGATCCCATAGGTTCGAATTCTGAGTCGATAGCATCAGAACTAATTTCATGTACCAATTGATGTAACCATCTAGCAATAGTACCCAACATCCAGATAGGTTGAAAAGTTGCAATGCAATAATGACGAACCAATGGCATATAGTTACCATATAATTCATCTCCTTCACCTCAATGCTCATAGGATGATCTAGGATTTACTGCCAACTCTAAAATTCATCCATAGTGTATTTTAAAATTTAGTGTTCATCACATGGACCACCCCGACCGAGGGTTTGCTAAATTAAAATACAGTGATGCACTTGCTCCTACACTTGAAGGGGTCAATCCCATCTTGACTCACGCACTGACTTTACAAGTACTTGACTGCACCCAGTAGCCTTCCATCATTAAATTAAAAATTTAGGTAGTCCGATACCTAAGTGTAGTGAGTTGCTTGCAAGTCATCATGGTGATCTTAGGTCTAAGGGATACTTATACCCATATCCTTTGCGAGTAACTCTTGACAGCAGAGAGCTCTGCAGTTGGATGACGTTCAGTAAACTGTACCCCTACACTTCACTTACATGCCATACAGTATCTCCATACTTCTTGGTTAAGAGGATAATCAATACTTATGGCACACAGCAACCTATACTCGATATGTTGTCGTCCTAGGTAACAATGAATCATTTGGTTACGAACACGTTTAAGGACTATATAATAAATCCTCCTTTGTTGAGTCTTAATAGTCCTAAGAACTTTATCACTAAAAAGTTCATTATAGGAAGATGCACAAAGTAATGAAAATATCAAAATAATAATTTTATTTATTAATAATTTAAGTATATTTTATAAATCAGCTCAACCATCCACAACCTAGATGATTGGCTTTAGGATATAATTTCTAACAACTCTCACTTAAACTAAAGCCACTCAGAACAGTATCGAATACCCATCTTCCATTTCTAATTGTCGAACTCTTTGATTCCGAGAGCTTTAGTAAAGGGGTCGGCCACGTTCTCCTTTCCGTCGATCTTCTAAAGTTCGACATCACCTCATTCCATGATCTCTCGTACAAGATGGTAGCGATGCAAAATGTGCTTGTGTGCTGATGTGCCTTCGGCTCTTTCGCTTGAGCTATGGCTCCAGTGCTATCATAGAATAGCTAAATTAGACCATCCAAGGAGGGTGCCACTCCAAGCTCATCGATGAACCTTCCGTAACTACACAACTTTCTTCGCAGCATCAAATGCCGTGACATACTCTACCTCGCATAAAGAATCGACCATAGTGTGCTGCTTGAAACTCTTCTAACAGACCACTCCACCGTTCAAGATAAACACATAATCTGACACACTCTTACTGTCATCATGATCTGACTGAAAATTAGAATCAGTGTATCCCACAAGTTTTAAGTCAATATCTCTACAAATGAGCAACTGGTCCTTAGTATTTCTTAAATACTTTAGGATTATCTTTACAACCTTTCAGTGTTTCTCATCTGGATCAGACTAGTATCTACTCACTATCCCTAGTGAGTATGCCACATCTAGTCTTGTACATGTCATGGCGTATATAATAGAACTCACTATCGAAGTATATGGCATTCTACTCATATGATCTCTCTCTTGAGGAGTTGTCGGACAATCCCTCTTCGAAAGAAAAATCCCATGGCCTATCAAGAAATAGCCTTTCTTAAAATTCTTCATGCTAAACCTTTTTCAGCATGATATCGATGTATGTGGACTAAGATAACCTAAGCAACCTTTTAGATTTATCCCTATAGATCTTCATCCCTAGGATGTAGGAAGCTTCTCTCAAGTCCTTCATGGAGAATTACGATGACAACCAAATCTTTATTCCCTATAGAGCAGGGATGTCATTCCCGATTAAGAGAATATCATCCATATATAAAACAAGAAATATGACTATAGAACTATTAGTCCACTTATAAATGCAAGGTTCTTCTCCATTCTTATTGAAGTCATACGTTCTGATCACCTTATCAAAATGCATGTTCCAACTCCGAGATGCTTGCTTCAATCCATAGATGAATCTCTGAAGTTTGCACACTTGGACTCATCTATGGATGTGAAACTCTCAAGCTATATCATATACACCTCTTCGTTCAGCTCTCCATTTAGGAAAGCTGCTTCACATCCATTTGCTAGATCTCATAGTCTAGGTATGCCGCTATTGCAAGCATGATCCGAATGGACTTGAACATTGCCATCGAAAAAAATATCTCATCATAGTTAATACCATAATGCTGATGATATCCCTTAGCAACTAGATAGGTTTTATAGGTCTCTACCTTCTCAGCTGTGCCCCATTTTTTTTGAAAATCTATTTATAGCTAATAGATTTTACCCCTTTAGGTGAATCAACTAGTATCCATACACTATTGACCTTCATGGACTCCATTTCAACTTCATGGCTTTTAGCCATTTATCGGAGTCAGACCTCTTATGGCATCCATGTAGGTGATCGGATCTTCGTCATTCTCATCGAGTTCAACAAGATCACCTCTCGGATCAAAAAATCATATTATCTATCCAGTTGATGTGGTACTCATCTGGATCTCCTTGGTGCCTCTTTAATGGACTTTGGATTTGATCTTATCAAATCTAGTTTATAGGTTTACTAGAATGTGTCATTTTTTTCACCTATTGAACTTCACTAAGCTCAATATTAGAGGCAGCTATTCCTTCCATAAGAAACTCCTTTTCTAAAAAGACTAAACTATTGCTGACGAAACACCTTTTTGTTCTTCAGCAAAGTAGAAGTAATGACCCCTCATTTTCTTGCGTATCCTATAAAGAAGCATTTATCGAACCTAGGTCCAAGCTTTTCAGGTTGCAAATGTTTTACATAAGCTGGACATTCCCAAACCCTAAGATAAGAGAGTGTCGATTATGCCCAGTCCATATATCATATGGAGTCTTTGCGACAGACTTGCTCAGAATATTGTTTAAAATAAAAAAAGCAGTCTCGAGTGCATAGCTCTAGAATGAAATTGACAAACTCGCAAATCCATCATGGACCAAACCATGTCCAATAGGGTTCGATTCCTCTTTTTACACACCATTATGTTGTGGTGCTCTGGAGGGTCCATTTGAGAGAATTTATTCTCTTTAGATATATCAAAAACTCATTGAAAGGTATTCACCTCCTTAGTCTAACCGAAGAGTTTTAATACTCTTTCTAAGTTATTTTTCTACTCATTTGATATCGTTTGAATATTTCAAATGAATCAGATTTATCCTTCATAAGATGGATGTACCTATACCTAAATAGATGTCAGTAAATATAATGAAGTAGTAGAACCTTCTCTAGCACATGTGTTTATAGATCCACATACATCAATATGTATTAGACCCAGAACTCAGTGGTCCATTCATCCTTTCTAGTAAAAGATGATTTGGTCATTTTACCAAAAGGATAGAACTCACAGGTGGTTAATGATTCACAATCATCGATGTCAAGGATATGCTCCTTGACTAACCTGTTGATCCTATTCTTGTATATTTGATTGAGTCTATAGTGCCAAAGATAAGCATCAGTGATATTATCTAGTTTTGGACATTTATTTGACATGTACATTATACTAATAGGCTGTGAATAAATATAAATTCTATTTCTTAATTATCCTTGCATTATTGTGACATCATTTATAATAATATCTCAATAATATTCCTTTATTGATAAACTATAACCATCTTGGCCAAAAGCCCAATAGATATTATGTTCATCATAAAAGATGGATTATAGTGATAGTCACTTAAAATATATATTATTATTTTTGAAAACAAGCTCAAGAGTTTTCAATGCTATGACTGAAATCATTCCTTCCATCCCCAATATTAAGAATATTTTATCGTGCTCAAATTTCTACCAATTTAAAGTCCATGTAATGAATTGCATATATGTACTGGACTTTCGGTATCTAATACCCAGGTAGATGTATCATAAATAGTAAATTAAAGGTGTTATCTATAACATCCTTGCCCAGCAACATCTTGCTGGTTATCTCTATTCAGCCTATTCGAGTTAAGAGGACCATTCCTCTTCTGGTCTGCCTAATTAGGGTCAATACTAGTCTTCTTATATTTAGGTCCTAAATGCTTATCACTATTCAACAATGAACTGAGCGGACTTATACTAGCCATTCTATTTATCTAAAAGAAAAATATGAAATCTTATTAGTACTTGAATTATTTAAATTTTAAAACTTAAATTTTAGTCTAAAGATCTTCCCACTATTTTTAACGAATTGGTAGCCTCTACCTCCAATTTGAGAAATTACACTAACTTCTTAGTGGATATTGAAATTCATATAAACTACAAACGGGCCCGAGGAAGCTCTAGCTAACCTGCGTACATCTACAGGAAGGTTCACAATCAATTATATTCTCTAAATAATTTTCAGTAATTAGGTTTTGCCCTAGAAGCAAATTCAGTAGGCTATGGCCTTCACTAAAAAAGGTCTGGTTAGATCCAACCATTAACATGATTAACTTCGGTGCATCAAACCAATGATAATAAGGCCGAGAAAGCTCTGGCTAATCTAATCATCATTAAAGAGTGCAACCTAATCATCAATATAATATATAATAATTCCAACATCCAAATGAACACAAGGTGTAAGGAACCTCCAATGTCCATCCAAAAAATTGGACTCATTACTGTTCATCTTAATGGAAGTCTATGACTTGGTTATCCCCATAACTTGGTCATTTTAAGGATCTAATAATTTAGAGAATTTAGGTTACTTATGATTTAAAAGAAGATACGAACCAATTTCTCCCATGACTTTACCAAGTCAATCCTCCACTGACTTCACTAAGTCAATAGGTTAGGATTAGGATCAATTTAGGTCCATGTGAAGGGAAAATCCAGATTTCTCTACAGGTTCATTCAGATCTGATCAGATCAAGAGATATATTTCAAAATTTTTCTCTTTGATCTTATCAGATCTAGGATGTTTCAAATCTGATTCTTATTATTTATTAATAATAAAAATAAAATTTAAATAAATTAAATTTAATTTAATTTACCTTGATGTAGGGTAATCCTATTACCCATTGATGATCCTGTAAGCAGCGGAAGGTTCTACATCTAGCCATGCAAGTACCTAGCCTCTACCGGTATCCACTCAGGCTAAATCTAGAGATCCTCTTCTTCTCTATCACATCTCCAAAAATTAGATCTAGATCTGATCTAGAGGATCTTCAAAATATCTTTCAAAGATCAGCAGTTGTCCTTTGCAGCAGCGCAGCCTTCTAGCTTTCTATCGCCTTTCTCTCATCTGGATTGCACCAACTTGGATCCCAAACACCTTTGGGTATGGAGAGGAGAGGGAGAAGATGGACTTAGCATGGAGGAGGAGGAGGGAGGCAGCCTTGGGGCGTGGGATTTTTCAGTTGATTTTAGATACTCCTTGAGTTGGGCGCAGGGTCTTATTTATAGACCATGCATGATCCAACTCCTCTTCTTCCCAACCAATCACAATCCTTTGTGAAATCATATCTAAATCTGATTGGTGAAAATAGAGTCCCTTGGATTCCTCCATAGATGGCACCTAAGACCAGTCAAACTTGATTCTTAGGGGAAGTCTAATCGAAATCCAAAAAGGAGATGGAGTCCCTGCCCAACAGGGACTCCTGGGCGCCTCCTGGTTGGGCACATGCCAAGGGTGGCATGCGCCCTCCTCCTTATCAGGTTCTGACAGGGGGACAAGCCCCTACTAGCTCTTCAATAGGTGCGTGACACGTGGATAGAAGTTAAGTGTCAATGGTCAACATTTGACCACTCAAAGGTCAATTTTTGACCAAAGTCAAAAGACGAGAAATGGTAGGTGACCAAAAATGGCAGGTATTGTCTTACAAAATAAGACAACCCTTTTCTGAGCTAGACAGACTCCAGTCAGACCAGGTGAAGGCCTCTGAATGAGCATAAACTCCTTTGGCTCAGTAAGGACAACTATTTATGATAGTAAAAGAAGAATATTAGGTTCAATCGAGTGCTAGCATGATTTCTTTGAACCTAATTGAATCTCATTCAGATCAATTGAACTGGATTAGTTCAATTGATGATCACCAGATTCAAACCCTTGTTTGTGTGACCCAGTTAGGATTCAGTTCTGTATGGTAATGGGATATGTCATGATCTCTATCATCGACATCATCGAAACTCCTTTCGATGGATCAGAACTCTTCTGATTCGAACAGCTAGAATGATCGATCATCTAAATCATTCTAATTGCTCCCAAAATCCACCAGTGACACCTAGCAGTATATGGTGGCAACCCATCAGAGCTGAATGCGAACCTCTTGGTGCAGCTACCTGTGTGATTAAGTTCTTCTATCTTGAGCCCCGATCAGATTAGGGTTAAGGTGAACTCGTCAAACCCTAGTTTCTGTCATATGATGTAATCATTCGATTCAAGTCCGATGTGAAAATCTAAATAGAAACTCTTTCTATTATTTCACTCTGCCATGGCCATGGGCTTCTGGACTTGATTCTCATGATCATCATAGGGCTGCTCCTCTACCACCGAGGTAGATAGATTCCATCTTGATGCAATCCAGTTCCTACAATGAACATGCTATAGCCAACATACACCTCAGGATTCCGAATGGCTAGGAGACCGAGTATGGTGTAGTCAAACTATAACACCCTCAAGGTGAACTGCCGATGCACCTCAGGTCAAAGAACCAGACACACTACTGCAGCATCGAGTCAGTCATTGACGAGAAGGTAGACTTCCTAATGACTACTCGAGGTGGTCACGCTCAGTGCCCTCATTCTCTAACGAGTATCTGTACTCTCGCTCCGGTGTCTCCACACCATAGACTCAAGACTCATCTACTAAAGAGAAGCGATTGTACACCAACCTTCCTGATCAATCACCATCCTCGTGATGATCCTATGGTCGGAAGCATTTTATGAGTTAATAATGATTATTCATGGCTTAAATTTTCAACTCTTAAAAATATGAATTATCTACCATTAACCCAAAGGATGTATCACAGACACTAAATACACATATGTGATAGAAAATAATCCTTTTTATTGATTATAGTCAAAATTATAATTTTGCCCCTAGAAGTGTATTACAAGTGTCAGCTAATTTTGGCTTCTAGGGCACATATATCTAACATTTGCCACGTTTGATCTCATATATATCATAGCATACAAGATAGATCCCACTGTCGAAGCATATAGGACCCTACTCATACGCTCTCTCTGAAGGAAAATCCTGATTTTCTGAGATCAAGTTCGTTCAGATCTGATTGGATCGAAAGGCATATTTCAAAACTTTTCTCTTAGATCCTAATCAGATCTAACATTTTTTAGATCTAATTTTATGATTTGATAATCAAGAAAATTAAATTAAATCAAATCTAAATTAATTTTACCTTGATTCTGGATAATCTGATTATCCATTGATGATCGTGCTAAAGCCCTAAGGTTCTGGATCTAGCCATGCAAGCGCCTGGCCTCTACCGATATCTACTCAAGCTAGATCTGGAGATCTTCTCCTTCTTTATCTCATCTCCAAAAATCAGATCTGGATCTAATTTGGAGGATCTTCAAAACTCCTTTCGAAGATCTGCTGTCATCTCTGTAGCAGTGCTGCCTTCTTCCTTTCTAGTCAGCCTTTTCTTGCTTGAATCGCACTAATCTAAAGGCCCAACTTTCTTGGGCATAGAGAGGAGAGAGAGGATCAGAAAGGTGGCATGGAGGAGGGAGAGGGGCAGCCTTGGGGTGTGGCTAGGAGAGAAGTCTATTAAAAAGTGGGCGCAGATAGGTCTTTATATAGACCCTACTGCGCCATGCAGTGCTACATCACCCCGGTCAATCACGTTGCTTCGTTTAATCAGATCTAAATCTGATTAGTGGGATGACATCACCTGATCCAATCAGATGAGAGACCCATAAATTCATCCTAAGGTGGCACCCAAGACTAGTCAAAGTCTATAGGTGAGGGTCACCTAGTTTGAATCCAAGAAGCAACCTGGAGTCCCATCCGTATAGGACTCCAGGCATCCCTATCCATGGGCTCACGCCATCCTAGGCATACACCCCTTTCTTTCCAATTTCCAAGGAGGGGACAAGCCCCTATCTACTCTCCAAAAAGTGCATGACACATGGGAAGATGTCCAAGAATTAAAGGTCAACGTTTGACCAAAGTCAAAGGATAAGAATTAGAGGATGATGGAAAATGGCAGGTGTTGTCTTAAATTTATCTCATAAATTAAAACAACTCTTTTCTGACCTGGACAAGCTCCAATCAGACCAGGTAAAGGTACCTGAGTGAGCACAAACTCATTTGGCTCAGTCGAGATAACTTTTAATGATAGAAAAAAGAGAATATTAGGTTCAATCATGTGCTAGCACGATTTCCTTGAACCTAATTAAATCTAATTCAAATCAATTGAACTGGATTAGTTCAATTGATGATATCTAGATCCAAACCCTTATTTGTGTGATCCAGTTAGGTTTCAGTTCTGTATGATAATGTGATATGTCAGTGATCTCCATCATCAACATCATCGAAACTTCTTTCGATGGATCAGAACTCTTCTGATTCAGACAACTAGAATGATCGATCATCTAAATCATTCTAATTGCTCCCAAAATCCACTAGTGACACCTAGCAGTATATGGTGGCAACCCATCAAAACTGAAAATGAACCTCTCGGTGCAGCTACTTGTGTGATTAAGTTCTTCTATCTTGAGCCCCGATCAGATTAGGGTTAAGGTGAACTCGTCAAATCCTAATTTCTATCATATGATTTAATCATTTGATTCAAGTCCTGATGTGAAAATCTTAATAGAAACTCTTTCTATTATTTCACTCTCTGCCATGGCCATGGGCTTATGGACTTGATTCTCATGATCATCATAGGGCTGCTCCTCATCTACCGAGGTAGATAGATTCCATCTTGGTGCAATCCAATTCCTACAATGAACATGCTATAGCCAACATACACCTCAGGATTCCGAATGGCTAGGAGATCGAGTCATGGTGTAGTCAAACTATAACACCCTCAAGGTGAACTGTCGATGCACCTCAGGTCAAAGAACCAGACACACCACTGCAGCTTCGAGTCAGTCATCGATGAGAAGGTAGACTTTCTTATGACTGCTCGAGGTGGTCACGCTCAGTGCCCTCGTTCTCTAATGAGTATCTGTACTCTCGCTCTGGTGTCTCTACACCATAGACTCAAGACTCATCTACTATAAAGAAGCGATTGTACACCAACCTTCCGGATCAATCACCATCCTCATGATGATCCTACAGTCGGAGCATTTTATGAGTTAATAATGAAAATTCTTATCTTAAATTTTCAACTCTTGAAAATAAGAATTATCATTACCATTAACTCAAGGGATGTATCACAGACACTAAATACACATATATGATAGAAAATAATCCATTTTATTATTTATAGTCAAAATTATAATTTTGCCCTTAGAAGTGTATTACAAGTGTCAGCCAATTCTGGCTTCTAGGGCACACATATCTAACAAACTCCCACTTGACCTAAAGCCAATTGGCTACAAATCTAAGTCCCATCTTCTCAAGGTGGGCTTCGATCTTCTGCTGGCCCAACAACTTTGTAAGTGGGTCTGCCGCATTGTCTGTGGAGTCGACTCTCTTGACCTCGACGTAATCCTTCTCGAGGTAATCACGGATGAGGTGGTATCCCCACTCGATGTGCTTGGATTTTTAGTGAGATCTCGGCTCTTTAGCAAGGGCTATGGCGCCATTGTTGTCGCAGTATAGAGGAATGGTCATCTGATGGCATTCACTCCAATTCTCTGCAGCAAACTTCTTGTACCAGAATGCCTTCCTTTGCAGCTTCTGACACAGCGATATATTTTTCTTCCATGGTGGAATCTGCTATCACTATCTGCTTGGAACTTTTTCAACTGACAGCTCCACCATTGCACAAAAATAGACTCCCAGATGTCGACTTTCGATCATCTACATCAGACATAAAATCTGAGTCTGTATATCCTTAAATTTGGAGTTCTCCATTGCCAAAGACCAACAACATATCCTTAGTTCTTCTCAAGTACTTAAGGATACATTTCACAGAAGTCTAGTGTTCTTCATCTGGATTTGACTGATATCTGCTCGTGACACTCACGGTTTGGATTATATCAGGTCGTGTACATAACATGGCATACATGAGGCTCCCTATTGCTAAAGCATAAGGGTTCTTGCTTATGCATTCTATTTCCTCAGGTGTGCTAGGGCACATCTTCTTGGAAAGATGAATGCCATGCCTGAAGGGTACATCAAATGGGCCACACACATCAGTATGTACTAGAGCAAGAAGATCTATGGCCCTTTCCCCATGTCCTACAAAAGGAAGCTTAGTCATTTTGCCATGAAGACAGGATTCATAAATTAGATATGACTCAGAAGTTAACGGACTCAATAGCCCGATTTTCTCTAATTTGTTAATCATATCATCTGCTATATGACCTAATCTTAGGTGCCATAGATACCTATCATTAGGACTATTCCTAGGATGTTTTGATTTTATGGCATTCGCATTTTGCTCGAAATTAAAAATAGATACATCAACATGTAACTGATAAAGACTGTTAATAAAGAAACCACTTACAATTTTATTTCTTTCATAAAGAATGTTATAATGGTCCTTAAGAAAACTAATTACATAGCCTTCTAATACAAGGCAAGAAATAGAAATCAAATTCCTACTTGCCACAGGCACATAATAATAGTTTTTTAATACTAAGTCTAAACCAGATGGTAGTCAAAGAAGGTATGTTCCCACGGCTACGGCAGCAACTGTTGCTCCATTTTCGATGCACAGGATCATCTCACCATCCCTCAGCCTCCTACTATCCTCAAGACCCTGCATAGAAGTACACAAGTGAGCACTAGAACCAGAGTCAAGCACCCAACTGGATGCAGAAGAAATCAAAAGGTTAGACTCAATAACAAGCATACCTTCAGAAGGACCTTCCTTCTTGTTCTTTAGGGTGGCCAGGTAAGTAGGGCAGTTTCCGCTTCCAATGGCCGTCGCTGTTGCAATGGAAAACACTTTCCTTTGCCATCGGCCTTCTTCTTCGGCTTCTGTCTTTTTCTTCTTTCCTTCCTTCCATCTTTGCTTTTTCACAGACTTCTTTTTCTTTCCATAAGACTTTCTTTTGGAAGAAGTCCATTCCATAGCAAGAACTGAGCCTTTAGAACCTTTCATAGAAAGCTCAGCGGTAACCAGCATATTCATAAGTTCGGCCAAGGAATTTTGAAGTTTATGCATGTGGTAATTCATGATGAATTGCCCATATGCATCAGTCAAGGATTGCAGAATAATATCGTTCTGCAAATCCAAGTCCAACTTCACACCGAGCTTCTCAAGCTCTTCCATGTCCTTGATCATTCATCAGACAGTGATCTTGGACTGACTGCCCATCACGCATCTTAGCCTTAAAAAGTCATTTCGTGACTTGATATTTGGCTGCGCGACTCTGTTCACCAAACATCTCCTGTAGGTGAGCCAACATTTGGCGAGCAGTCCCGATATCTTCATGTTGGCGCTGGAGCTCATCAGACATCGAGCCCAACATGTAGTATCTGGCCTTATTATCTTCGTCAATCCATTTTTCCAGAGACGCTCTCTGTTCAGTGGATGGACGAGCTGGTAAGGTGGGAGGGTCCTGGTCCAAATACATGTGTTAACTTCTCTGAAAACCCAAAATGATTTTGTAGTTCCTGAGCCAATCTTTATAATTGGGTCCGGTCAGTCTATGTGTGTCCAGGATACGTGCCTAAGTGGGTTGGACGCAGACATTTTCCTATAGAGAGTCAAAGATTCTAGTTAGATACTGTAATTTATGACTTGACCAATTTATTTAAAAATTTTATTTTTAAACAAATTAGCTTCCCACTATTTTCTCGGATCCCTACACTCCCTCTGTAGAGATGCAAAAATCTCCATGATTAATGATTTCTAGTGGGTGGTGCGGTCTCACCAACTGACTCATCACCTCACCTAACAGTTATTGGTGATGGGTTAGCCAATGAGTGAACAACTCTTGTTCAATGATTCTCTAATCATGGTGCACCCAAACTTGGTCTCTAATTCATGAATCTCACCGTATCCGGAATATTGATCCACTCCTTAGTTAAGTCAGACCCACCATTTGCATAGACTGGGATTCCTAATTGAGTCTCTCACCGTATCCAGAATATTGAGCCCAACTCATCCTCCAGCCCATAGCATCCAATGCCTAATAGACATGGTTGCATCTTTTCCCGGTGCAACTGAGCCACTGTATCCAGCCGAGAACAATCAACCCCGGGAAGGGCCCGCACATCTACAATGGTGGAAGACCTTAGACTTAATCTTTTCTTAGGGAGAATTGATTCAGGTCTCATTAAACTAGACTTGGACATAGTCATAACAATTATGACTAACCTAGTGGCATGGGTTAGCTCGGATTATTGACCACCTCAGATCAGAACTGTGTCAACAGATATGGCCAGGTAAGTGAGACCGGTGGAAGGAATATGCCATTAACTCGCACAAGAACGCATTCAGGTCGAGTAGCTTCCAATTAAAAACCAGTCGGTCGTATGTGCCAAACTTACCTTAGACACCAAATTGTTGAGTCAGAACCAATTGGGTTAGCCTACAATCCAGACTCTAACCTCTGAGCCTAATTAGGTCTTGCTGATGATCATCGTGACTCGATCTTGACCCAGACTTAATCCTATTAGGCTGGTCAATTTAAGCATTGTTGATCCCATCTAACCAACTCTTGATTCGGTTTGATCAACCGCTTAGACCTAATTGAGCTACCCAAGCCCGAACCCAGTATTATGAATATGTCTTAGATCTGAAAATTCTCAATTTTAGACCTAATTAATATTTCCATAAACTTAATTCTTAATTAAGTTAGGGTTCATAAACAAAATATGCACAATAAATCCTAGGGTTTCAGGATCTAGGGTTTTGCAGAAAGTAAGTTTTGGGTTTCTGATTAAGGACGAACACGCAGCACCCCTACACATCATAAGAACACCCCATCGAATGGGAAGAGAGGGCCTTTAAACCCTTCTTCGTTCTTATGACCGGACGGCCAAGAGGAACGCCTTAATCAGGAACATGTAAATCTACAAAACAGTTATTAGATCTATATCATATATCTCATATACAAAATTAGATCTAATCAATGGCATATTTTGCATACATCTCATGTATCAAATCATGCATATTTTTCAGATCTAAATTATCTCATAATAATCTAAAAAATTAGATTTAAATTGATCTAATCAAAATAAATTCTAATCTAGACCCAATTATGTAGAACTATTCTACAACTAGTCTAGTCATGCATCAATCATATCTCATATGATATTTAAAATTAAATAATTTTTATTTGCTATTTTTCAGATGTTATTATAACACTTATAATATCAAAAAATAGTAAATAAGATAGATCTAAAATATGATTTAATCAGATTAAATCAAAGACATGCAAAGACTATTCTATAGAACTATTCTATTCTAGAACTAGTCATGCATATCTTCATGTTCTTAGATCCAAATCATTTAATTTTAATTTTTTTTTTCTGATTTCAGATCTGATCACATCTCATGTGACATCTAAAATCACTTTATTTTCTAATTAAAATAAAATTAAAATTAGATCTAAACAATTTTTAGAACCATGGCTCTGATACCAGTTGAAGGGAAATCCTGATTTTCCCGGTCCAGGTTCGTTCCAGATCTGATTAGATCAAGAGATATATTTCAAAAATTTTCTCTTGATCTCTAATCAAGATCTTGATATGTTTTAGATCTGATTCTTATTATTTTAATAAATAAAATAAAATTAAGATAAATTAAATCAAATTTAATTTACCTTGATTTGGGTAATCCTATTACCCTGTAGATGATCCTGATTGCAGCGGAAGGTTCTGGATCTAGCCACGCAAGCGCCTGGCCTCTACCGGTATCCACTTGGGTTGGATCTGGAGATCCTCTTCTTCTCTATCACACCTCCAAAAATTCAGATCTGGATCTGATCTGGAGGATCTTCAAAACTCTTTTGAAGATCTGCAGTCGTCCTTTTGCAGCAGCGCAGCCTTCTTGCTTTTGATCGCCTTTCCTTGATCTGAATCGCACCAACCTAAAGTCCAAAACACCTTTTGGACGTGGAGAGCAGAGAGGGAGAAGAGACTATGGCATGGAGAAGGAGGGAGAGAGGCAGCCTTGGGGCGTGGTCTAGGATAGCAGTTGGAATTAAAGGGTTGGGCGCAGATAGGTCTTATTTATAGACCTCTTGCTGATCCATGCACTCCTCTTCCTCTCAACCAATCACAACCCTTTGTGAAATCAGATCTAAATCTGATTGGATGGAATAGAGACCATCTGGATTCCTCCTTAGATGGAGCCCATAGATTCCAGTCCTAAGGTGGATTCCTAAGAACTCTGATCAAAGTCCAAATAGGTGAGGGTCACCTAGTTTGAATCAAGGAAGCAACCTGGAGTCCCATCCGTACTTGGGAACTCCAGGCATCCCTATCCATGGGTGCACGCCATCCTAGGCATGCACCCCTTTCCTTTCTAAGGTTCTGGCAGGGGGACAAGCCCCCTGTCTAGCTCTCCAATAGGTGCATGACACATGGGTCAAAGATGTCCAAGGGTCAAAGGTCAACGTTTGACCAAAGTCAAAGGACAAGAAATTAGCAGGTGACCAAAAATGGCAGGTGTTATCTTAAATTTATCTCATAAATAAGACAACCCTTTTCTGACTTGGACAACCTCCAGTCAGACCATAGGTGAAGGCCTCTGATTGAGCACAAACTCCTTTGGCTCAGTCAGGACAACTTATTTATGATAGTAAAAGAAGAACGTTAGGTTCAATCGAGTGCTAGCACGATTTTCTTGAACCTAATTGAATCTCATTCAGATCAATTGAACTGGATTAGTTCAATTGATGATCACCAGATTCAAACCCTTATTTGTGTGATCCAGTTAGGTTCAGTTCTGTATGGTAATGGGATATGTCATGATCTCTATCATCAGACATCATCGAAACTCCTTTCGATGGATCAGAACTCTTCTGATTCGAGACAGCTAGAATGATCGATCATCTAAATCATTCTAATTGCTCCCAAAATCCACCAGTGACACCTAGCAGTATATGGTGGCAACCCATCAGAGCTGAATGCGAACCTCTTGGTGCAGCTACCTGTGTGATTAAGTTCTTCTATCTTGAGCCCCGATCAGATTAGGGTTAAGGTGAACTCGTCAAACCCTAGTTTCTGTCATATGATGTAATCATTCGATTCAAGTCCGATGTGAAAATCTAAATAGAAACTCTTTCTATTATTTCACTCTCTGCCATGGCCATGGGCTTCTGGACTTGATTCTCATGATCATCATAGGGCTGCTCCTCTATCCACCGAGGTAGATAGATTCCATCTTGATGCAATCCAGTTCCTACAATGAACATGCTATAGCCAACATACACCTCAGGGTTCCATATGGCTAGGAGACCGAGTAATGGTGTAGTCAAACTATAACACCCTCAAGGTGAACTGCCGATGCACCTCAGGTCAAAGAACCAGACACACCACTGCAGCATCGAGTCAGTCATTGACGAGAAGGTAGACTTCCTTATGACTACTCGAGGTGGTCACGCTCAGTGCCCTCGTTCTCTAACGAGTATCTGTACTCTCACTCTGATGTTTCTATACCATAGACTCAAGACTCATCTACTATAAAGAAGTGATTGTACACTAACCTTCCAGATCAATAATCATCCTCATGATGATCCTACGGTCAGGAGCATTTTATGAGTTAATAATGAAAATTCTTGTCTTAAATTTTCAACTCTTGAAAACAAGAATTATCATTACCATTAACTCAAGAGATGTATCACAGACACTCAATATACATATGTGATAGAAAATAATCTATTTTATTATTTATAGTCAAAATTATAATTTTGCCCCTAGAAGTATATTACAAGTGTCAGCTAATTCTGGCTTCTAGGGCACACATATCTAACACTCTCTTCAGGAGTTATCGGGCAATCCTTCTTAGAGAGAAAAATTTTAGATCTATCGGAAGATAGCTCTTTTTAAAATTCTCCATGCTGAACTTCTTCAGCATAGTATTTATGTATGTAGACTGAGATAACCCAAGCATCCTTTTAGATCTATCCCGATAGATCTTCATCCCTAGGATGTAGGATGCTTCACTCAAGTCCTTCATGGAGAATTATCACGACAACCAGATTTTTATTCCCTATAGTGCGGGGATGTCATTCCTGATTAAGAGAATATTATCCATGTACAAGACAAGGAATATTACTACTAGACCATTTTTCCATTTGTAAATATAGGATTCTTCTTCATTCTTAATGAAGCCATATGTTTTGATAACTTTATCAAAATGCATGTTCCAACTCCGAGATGTCTGCTTCAGTCCATAAATGAATCTCTGAAGTCTGCACACCTTAGATTCATCTGTGGATGTGAACCTCTCAGGTTATATGATATACACCTCTTCAGTCAACTTTTCATTTAGGAAAGCTATTTTTACATCTATTTGCCAGATCTCATAGTCTAGATGGGCAGCAATCGCAAGCATAATCCGAATGAATTTGAACATTGCCATAGAAAAAAATATCTCATCATAGTCAACACCATAATATTGATGATACCCCTTGGCAACCAGACGGACTTTATAGATCTCCATCTTTCCATCTACATCTTTTTTTCTTTTGAAGACCTATTTACATCCAATAGATTTAATCCCTTCGGGTGGGTCAACCAATGTGCACACATCGTTGACCTTCATGTACTCCACTTTGAATTTCATGGCCTCAAGCTATTTCTCAAAATCAGGTCTCTGCAAAATATCTATATAGGTGATCGGATCCTCATCGTTCTCATCGAATTCGATGGGATCACCATCTTGGATCAAAAAATTATAGTATCTATCTGGATGATGCGGTACTCTACCGGATCATCTTAATGGTGCTAGTATACTGGACTCTAGATCTGATCTGATCAAATTTGATTCAGGTTCAACTACAGGTGTCAATTTTTCTACCTGTTGAATTGTTAGATATGTGTGCCCTAGAAGCTAGATTGGCTGACACTTGTAATACACTTTTAAGGGCAAAATTATAATTTTGATCATAAATAATAAAATGAGTTATTTTCTATCACAGTGCATGTTTGAAAGTTTCTATGATACATCTCTTGAGTTAATAATAATGATAGTTCATATTTTCAAGAGTTGAAAATTTAAGACATGAATTTTCATTATTAACTCATAAAATACTTTCGATCATAGAATCATCATGAGGATGGTGATTGATCCGGAAGATTGGTATATGATCACTTCTTTAGGATAGATGAGTCTTGAGTCTATCGTATAGAGACACCAAAGCGAAAGTACCTATACTCATTAGAGAACGAGGGCACTAAGCATGACCACCTCGAGCAGTCATGAGGAAGTCTACCTTCTCGTTGATGACTAGCTCAAAGCTGCAGTGGCGTGTCTAATTCTTTGACCTGAGGTGCATCGATAGTTCACCTTGAGGGTGTTATAGTTTGACTACATCATAACTCGATCTTCTTACCATTCGAAACCCTGAGGTGTATGTTGGCTATAGCATGTTCATTGTAGGAATTGGATTGCACCAATAGAGGATCTATCTACCTCGATAGATGAGGTGCAGCCCTATGATGATCATGAGAATCAAGTCCATAAGCCCATGGCCATGGTAGAGTGAAATAATAGAAAGAATTTCTATTAGGGTTTTCACATTGGACTTGAATCGAATGATTAATTCATATGATGGATATTAGGGTTTGACGAGATCATCTTAACCCTAATCTAGTCGGGGCTCAAGATAGAGGAACCTAATCATACAGATAACTGCACCGAGAGGTTCGCTTTCAGTTCTGATGGGTTGCCACCATATGCTTCTAGGTGTCGCTGGTGGGTTTTGGGAGTAATTAGAATGATTTGGATGATCGATCATACTAGTTGTTTGAATCAAAAAAGTTCTGATCCATCGAAAGATGTTTCGATGATGTCGATGATAGAGATCACGACATATCCCATTATCATATATAATTGAACCTAATTGGATCACACAAATAAGGGTTTGGATGTGGATGTCATCAATTGGACTAACCTAATTCAATTGATTTGAATAAGATTCAACTAGGTTCAAGAAAATCGTTCTAGCACATGATTAAGCCTAATGTTCTCCTTTAATAATCATTAAAGCTTGTCTCGACTGAGCTAAATGTATTTGGGCTCACTCAGGAACCTTTACTTGGTCTGACCGAAGCTCGTCCAGATCAGAAAAGGATTGTCTTAATTTATAAGATAAATTTAAGATAATGCCTGCCATTTTCGGTCACCTGCTAATTTCTATTTTCAGACATTGGTCAAATATTGACCCTGGATACTTGAACATCTGCCCATATGTCATGTGCCTATAGGAGAGTATCTAAGGCCTTGTCCCCCTACTAAATGCAAATAGGAAAAGGGTGCACGCCTAGGGAGGCATGCACCCTATGAGGATAAAGAAGGAATCCCATACAGATGGAACTCCAGGGTTGCTTCAGGGGATTAAACTTTGTGGTGCCAAGAACTCTTGTTTAATCCAGTCTTGGCACCATCTTAGGAGGATTTTGAGGGTCTCTCATCTGATTGGATCAGATGATGTCATCCCACTAATCAAATTTAGATCTGATTGCTCAAAGGACCATGATTGGTCGGGATGATGTGGCACTGCATGGTGCAGTAGGGTCTATATAAACCCTGTCTGCGCCTGAGTTTTTAATGCTTCTGCCTTTAGCCCATGCCAGAAAGCCTCTCTCCCTCCTTCTTCATTCCACCTTCTAGTACTCTCTCTCCTCTCCGTGCTCAAGGGGTTTTGGGCATGAATAAGGTGCAATCCAAGCAAGTGAAAAGCACCAAGAAAGGAAGAAGGCAGCACTGCTGCAAGAGATAATGGCAGTTCTTCAAAAGAAGTTTTGAAGATCTTCAAGATCAGATCTATATCTAATTTTTGAAGAATTGATTGAGAAGGAGAAGATCTTCAAATTCTGTCTGAGTGGATACTGGTAGAGGTCAGGCGCTTGCATGGTTACATCCAGAACCTCTAGCAAACATCAGGATCATCACAAGATAATTGGATTATCCAAAATAAAGATAAAATTAAATTAGATTTAATTTTTATTTTTATTTTTTTACTATTAGATCAATAAGATTAGATCTAAGGAGTCTTAGATCTAATTAAGATTTTAAAAGAAAAATTTTTGAAATATTCCTTCTGATCCAATCAGATCTTAACGAACCTGATCTGGAAAATATGTTTTTTTCTTCAACTGGTATCAGAACCAAGTTTCATAATTCATTAGATCTAATTTTAATTTATTTTTTATTTAATAATTAGATAATTTTAGATGTCACATTAGATATGATTAGATCTAAAATTAGAAAACTAAAAATTAAATAATCTAGATCTAAGATGTATGAGATGCATGACTAGATTAGGAATAGAATTATTCTATATGTAGTATAGCATAATCATAATTTTATTTGATTAATTATAATTTTTAGATCTATTTATTTACTATTTTTTAATATTATAAATATTATAATTAGATCTAAAAAATAAAAAATAAATTTATTTAATTTATTCATATGAGATATGATAGATGTATGTTTAAACTAGTTGTAAAATAGTTCTACAAAATTATCTAAAATAAATTTTAATTTGATATGATCAAATTTAAATCTTATTTTTTAGATGTTTATGAGATAATTTAGATCTAAAAATATGCATGATATGATACATGAGATGTATGCAAAATATATTTTTAGTTAGATCAATTTTTATATATGTGATATATGATGTGGATCTAAGTAGTTTTATAGATTTATCATGTTTTTGATTAAGGCATGCCCCTTGGCCGTTCGATCATAAGAATGAAGTGAGATTTAAAGACCCTATCCTCTCATTCAATGGAATGTTCTTATGGTATGTAGGGGTGCTGTGCGTTCGTCCTTAATCAAAAATATAAAAAAAAACTTATTTTCTACAAAACTCTAGATCCTGAAATCCTAGAATTTTATATACATATTTTATTTATGAATTCTAAACTTAATTAATAATTAAGATTATGAAATATATTAGATCTAAAATTAAGAATTTTTAGATCTAAAATATATTCATAAAATTGGATTCGGATTTAGGTAGCTCAATTAGGTCTAGCGATTGATTAAACCGAATCAAGAGTTGATTAGGTGGAATCAAGAGTGCTTAAATTGACCAGCCTAATAGGATTAAGTTTGGATCAAGGTCGAGTCACATGAGTGATCGATAGAGTTAAGACCTAATTAGGCTCAGTGGTTAGAGTCTGGATTGTAGGCTAATCCGATTGGTTTTAGCTCAACAATTTGGTGTCTAAGGTAAGTTTGGCAGATACGATCAACTAATTTTTAATTAGGAGCAACTCGACTCAAATGCGTTCTTGTCGAGTTAATGGCATATCCCTTCCATCGGTCTCACTTACCTGACCATATTTATCAGCCTAGTCCTATTGTAAGGTGGCTAACAATCTGAGCTGACCCATGCTACTAGGTTAGTAATAATAGTTATAGCTATATCAAATCAAGTTTAAAGTGACCTAAATCAAATCTTTCTAAGAAAAGATTAAGTCTAAGGTCTTCCATCATTGTAGATATGTGGGCCCTTTTTGGGGTTGATTGTTCTCGACTGGTCACAGTAGTTTAGTTGCATCGGAAAGATGCAACCATATCTATTAGGCATTGGATGCTATGGGCTGGACGATGGATTGGGCTTAATATTTCGAATACAGTGAGAGATCCAATTAAAAATCCAATCTATGCAAATGATGGGTCTGACTTAACTAAGAAGTGGATCAATATTCTGGGCATGGTGAGATTCATGAATTAGACACCAAGTCTAGGTGCACCATGTTTAGAGAATCATTGGATAAGAGTTGTTCACTCATTGGCTAATTCATCACCAACAACTGTTAGATGAGGTGATGAGTCAGTTGGTAGGACTGCACCATCCACTAGAAATCAGTAATCATTGAGATTTTTGCATCTCTATAGAGGGAGTGTAGGGATCTGAGAAAATAGTGGGAGCTAATTTGTTTAAAAATCAAATCCTTAAATAAATTGGTCAAGTCTTAATTACAAAATCTAACTAGAAACTTTGACTCTCTATAGGAAAAAGTAAAATGTCTGCATCCAACCTACTAGCCTGTATCCTAGACACCCATAGATTGATCGAACCCAATTACATGGATTGGCTCCAAAACTTCAAAATTATTTTGGGTTTCAAAAAGTTGACTCATGTATTGGATCAGGATCCTCCCACCTTACTAGCTCGTCCATCCACTGAACAGAGAGCGTCTCTTGACAAGTGGATAGATGAAGATAATAAGACTAGATACTACATGTTGGGCTCAATGTCTGATGAGCTTCAGCACCAATATAAAGATATCAAGACTGTCCGCTAAATGTTAGCTCACCTGTAAGAGTTGTTTGGTGAACAAAGTCACGCAACCAAATATCAAATCACTAAATGACTATTTAAGGCTAAAATGCATGATGGATAGTCAGTTCAAGATCATTGTCTGATGATGATCAAGGACTTGGAAGAGCTTAAGAAGCTCGAAGTGAAGTTAGACCAGGATCTGCAAAATCATATAATTCTGCAATCCTTAACTGATGCGTATGGGTAGTTCATCATGAACTACCATATGCATAAACTTCAGAATACTCTGGCCGAGCTTATGAATATGCTAGTTACTACTGAGCTTTCTGTGAAAGATTCTAAAGGCTTAGTACTTGCTATGGAATGGACTTCTTCTAAGAGAAAGTTTTTTGGAAAGAAGAAGAAGTCTATAAAAAAGCAGAAGATGGAACGTGGAAAGAAAAAGAAGGTAGAGCTGAAGAAGAAAGCCGCTGATAAAGAAAAATGTTTTTATTGTAATACCGATGGCCACTGAAAGTGAAACTGTCCTACATACCTGGCCATCCTGAAGAATAAGAAGGAGATAGGTCCTTCTAGAGGCATGCTCGTTATTGAATCTAACCTTATGGTTTCTTCTACATCTAGTTAGGTGCTTGACTCTAGTTCTAGTGCTCATTTATATACTTCCATGCAGGGTCCTACAGATAGTAGAAAGCCGAGGGATGGTGAGATAATCCTACGTATCGAAAATGAAGCAAGGGTTGCTGCTATGGCCGTGGAAACCTATCCTCTTCGATTATCGTCTGGCTTAGATTTAGTACTTAAGAATTATTATTATGTGCCTGCTACAAGCAAAAATTTAATTTCTATTTCATGTTTAGCACAAGAAGGCTATGTAATTAGTTTTCTTAAGGACCATTATAATATTCTTTATGAAAGAAAGAAAATTGTAAGTGATTTTCTTATTAACGATCTCTACCAGTTATATATTGATGTATCTATCTTTAATATCGAGCAAAATGTGAATGCCATAAGATCAAAATGACCCAGGGATAATCCAAATGATAGGTAACTATGGCACCTAAGGCTAGGTCATATAGCAGAAGATAAGATTAACAAATTAGAAAAAATTAGACTATTGAGTCCGTTGACTTCCAAGTCATGTCCAATTTATGAATCATGTCTTCATGGAAAAATGACTAAGCTTCCTTTTGTACGACATGGGGAAAGGACCATGGAACTACTTGCCCTACTACATACTGATGTGTGTGGCCCATTTGATGTATCGGCTAGAGGCAACTCTGACTACTTCATAATCTTTATTGATGATTTATCTTGGTATGGGTATGTGTATCTTATGAGACACAAGTCTGAAGCCTTTGAAAAATTTAAGAAATTCAGACATGAAGTTGAAAAGCAAACTAGAAAATCCATTAAGATTCTTCGATCAGATTAAGGACGTGAATACCTTAGTCAGGAATTTCTGGACAATCTCAAGCAAAATGGCATAGTCTCTCAATGAACTCCACCTGGAACACCACAACTCAATGGGATTTCAGAATGAAGGAATCGGACCCTATTAGATATGGCCCGATCCATGATAAGCTTCACAGACCTTCCTGATTTTCTTTGAGGACATAGTCTGTTAACTGCTATATATTTACTGAATAGGATTTTCTCTAAAATTGTTCCTACCATACCGTATGAGATATGGCATGGTAAGAAACCAAGTCTGAGTCATCTCAGAATTTAGCGTTATTCGGCTCATGTCAAAAGACAACAAGCGGACAAGTTAGACTATAGGTCCTTTAGAGCTCGATTCATAGGAAGTCTATCTTCTCGTCATTGACTGGCTCGAAGCTATAGTGGTGTGTTTGGTTCTTTGATCTGAGGTGCATTAGCAGTTCACCTTGAGGGTGTTATAGTTTGACTACACCATAACTCGATCTCCTAGCCATTCAAAATCTTGAGCTATATGTTGGCTATAGCATGTTCATTGTAGGAATTGGATTGCACCAATAGGAGATCTATCTACCTCGGTAGATGAGGAGCAGTCCTATGATGATCATGAGAATCAAGTCCATAAGCCCATGGCCATGGTAGAGTGACATAATAGAAAGAGTTTCTATTAGGATTTTCACATTGAACTTGAATCGAATGATTAATTTATATGATGGATATTAGGGTTTGACAAGATCACCTTAACCCTAATTCGATTAGGGCTCAAGATAAAGGAACCTAATCACACAGGTAACTACATTGGAAGGTTCGCTTTCAGTTCTGATGGGTTGCCACCATATGCTGCTAGGTGTCACTGATGGATTTTGGAAGCAATTAGAATGATTTGGATGATCGATCATACTAGTTGTTTGAATCAAAAAAGTTCTGATCCATTGAAAGATGTTTCGATGATGTCGATGATAGAGATCATGACATATCCCATTACCATACGAAACTGAACCTAATTGGGTCACACAAATATGGGTTTAGATCTGGATGTCATTAATTGGACTAATTCAGGTCAATTGATTTGAATAAGATTCAATTAGGTTCAAAGAAATCGTGCTAACATACGATTGAGCCTAATGTTCTCCTTTAATAATCATTAAAGCTTGTCTTGACTGAGCCAAATGTGTTTGGACTCACTCAAGAATTTTTACTTAGTCTAACTAAAGCTCGTCCAGATCAGAAAAGGATTGTCTTAATTTATGAGATAAATTTAAGACAACACCTACCATTTTTGGTCACCTGCTAATTCCTATTTTCGAATATTGGTCAAATGCTGACCCTGGATACTTGGACATCTACCCATGTATCATGCACCTATAGGAGAGTACCTAGGGCCTTGTCCCCCTGCTAAATGCATATAGAAAATGGGTGCATGCCTAGGGAGGCGTGTGCCCCATGAGGATAAAGGAGGAGTCCCATACAGATGGGACTCCAGGATTGCTTCAGGGGATTAAACTCTATGGTGCCAAGAACTCTTGTTTGACCCAGTCTTGGCACCACCTTAGGAGGATTTTGAGGGTCTCTCATTTGATTGGATCAAATGATGTCATCCCACCAATCATATTTAGATCTGATTACTCAAAGGGCTGTGATTGGCTGGGATGATGTGGCACTGCATGGCACAGCAAGGTCTATATAAACCCTGTCCGTGCCTAAGTTTTTAATGCTTCTACCTTTAGCCCATGCCACAAAGCCTCTCTCCCTCCTTCTCCATGCTACCCTCTAGTCCTCTCTCTCCTCTCCATGCTCAAGGGGTTTTGGGAATGAATAATATGTGATCCAAGCAAATGAAAGATGCTAGGAAAGGAAGAAGGCAGCATTGCTGCAAGAGACAACAGTAGTTCTTCAAAAAGATTTTTGAAGACCTTCAAGATCAGATCTATGTTAGATTTTTGGAGAATTGATTGAGAAGAAGAAGATCTTCAGATCCTACCTGAGTGGATACCGGTAGAGGTCAGGCACTTGCATGGCTACATCCAGAACCTTAGACAAACTTCGGGATCATCATAGGATAATTGGATTATCCAAAATAAAGATATAATTAAATTAGATTTGATTTTTATTTTTATTTTATTTTTATTATCAGATCAATAAGATCAGATCTAAAGAGTCTCAGATCTGGTTAGGATCTTAGAGAAAAAATTTTAAAATATTTCTCCTGATTCAATCAGATCTGAATGAATCTGACCCAAAAAATAGAATTTTTCCTTCAACTTGAACTTCATCAAGTTCAACCTTAGAGACAATAGTTCCTTCACCAAGGAACTCTTTTTCTAAAAAGATTGCCTTAAGGCTGACAAACATCTTTTGTTCATCAGTATGGTAGAAATAGTATCCTTTAATCTCTTTTGGGTATCCTATAAATATGCACTTCTCAGACCTAGATCCAAGTTTATCTATAATCAATCATTTGACATAAGTCGAGCGCCTCCAAACCCTAAGGTGTGAAGTGCTAGCTTACGCCCTATCCATATCTCATATGAAGTCTTAACTACAGACTTACTTGGAATCCTATTTAATAAATAACATGTCGATTCGAGTGCATATCCCTAGAAGGATATTGGCAAGCGGCAAAATCCATCATGGATCGGACCATATCTAATAGGATTTGATTCCTTCTTTCAGACACACCATTATGCTATGGTATTCCTGGAGGAGTTCCTTAGGAGAGAATCCCATTCTTTACTAGATATATGAGAAACTCACCAAAAAGGTATTCCCCTCCTTAATCAGATTGAAGAGTTTTAATACTCTTTCCAGTTTGTTTTTCTACTTCACTTCGGAATCATTTGAATATTTCAAAAGAATCCAACTTATGTTTCATCAGATAGACATATCCATATCTGGATATATCATCTATGAAAGTGATGAAGTAGACATATCCACCTCTAGCGCTTGTTCTCATTGGTCCAGATACATTAGTATGTACTAGACCTAAGAGCTCAGTGGCTCTCTCACCTTTTTCAATAAAAGGTGACTTGATTATTTTACCAAGAAGATAGGACTCATAGGTTGAAAGTAATTCACAATCACTGACTTCGAGGATTTCCTCTTGAGTCAATCTATTTATCCTATTCTTGTTTATATAACCTAGTCTATAGTGCCATAAATAGATATCTAACATACTATCTAATCTAGGATGCTGGTGTCATGGCTCCTCGAATCGGGGCTGGATCGGACATGGGTCAAGGTGCAAACTAGATCAGATTGCTGGATGGGTTCGAGGTCTGACTACACTCTCTTGAGATTTAGGCAACTTGGAGACCAAATCTGAGTCCTAGAATTACCTAGAAAAATGTGTACAAGATCTATAAGGAGTACTCAAGAGAATGGGGCCAGGATCATTTGTCTTGAGATGTATGTTGGTCAACAAAGAAGCTAGTGCAATGAGGCATAACAGAATGTAGTTTACCCATGCAACTTTATGCAATATTCTAAAAACTCCATAGAAGTTGGTTTAAAGTGGGTAAGGCATTATCTTAAATAATTTTTCATTCTGAATCCAATAGATCATGTTTTATTGCAATCCGAGTTCGTTTGAGTCACGAGCTTGGTAGTTTTATCTGACTGCATAGAGTCCCATGGGAATGGGGATTCTGAGTTTATCCTTATCTTGTACTTAGAGAGTTGAGCTCGTGAGGGACTTGTAACTTGGGGTTGTTCCTATATAAAAGGACACTCAAGTGTGGGGTTGGAGATTAGAGAGGGAAAGAAAGAGATCATCTAAGGATCTTCTTATATCTGTGAGAGATCGAGAGACTGGGAGAGCTTCTATTGTAAACCAGAGAGTGGTTATTTAATAAAAGTTCTCTTCTACTTATTTCTTCTTCTTCTTCATAGTGTTTCTTGGTGTCACATTCCACTATGTTCTATTATTGTTGGGTGTGGCCTAAGTCATAAAGAATAGGTTTCCATGCAAGGAAGGCTGATCGATTCTATTCTACCCTGTGAAGAGCTGACCGAGCCGCACGTTGTTGGAATTTGCTCTGAGATCCCTTCGTATATGATAGTTGATATCAAAGCGATATCAGAAATGAAGAAGACGACCTCTACATCAACATCCATGGTGGGAATGGGGTATTCATCATCCTCGACCTTGGATCCCAATCCTGCCTCAGGAGGAGGCACGACAATGGATGGAGCGCATCCAGTTGATGATTCCCTATAAGGGCTATGGATTGCATCTTCGATTATCTCCACCGACAATCAACTACGAAAGTGTGAGGCCCAAATAGCTGAGGTTGAAGGGCTAGTGGAGGACATCGAGGGTAAGGATGCAATCCTTCAAGGTGAGATCGCTGCTCAGCTGAATCAAATTTCCTTCAATATGGAGCGGTGCTACGAGGAAGTGCTATAGTGCAACAAGGAGTTGGAGACCATGGTGAAGGCTCTCCAAATACAAATGGTTGACCTTTCAAAAAAAAAAACCACCATAGGTGTGTTTTCTTCTACCTCGATAATGGAGGTCCAAGTGAGGCTACGCGTCCCCTACACAAGCCTGATGTTCCCAAGCCGTAGGAGTTTTGTGGGCAGCTGTCTGCAAAGGAGGTAGATAACTTTCTTTTTGCTATGGAACAATACCTACAGGTTATCGACGTAAGGGGTGAAGCCATGAAGGTGAGCATGGCAGCCATGTTCTTAAGGGATGTGGCGATGCTTTGGTGGCGATGTTGAGCTGATGATGTGAAGCGAGGGGCTGTTCCAATCACCACTTGGGCATAGTTCCAAACTGAACTTTGAAAGCAATTCTTTCCTGAGTTCACTAAGGATGATGCTCGAGCATGACTATGGCGACTCACGCAAAAGGGTGATGTGCATGAGTATGTGTGAGAGTTCAGCAAATTATTATTGGAGGTATTAGACCTCAGCTAGGAGGACTCTCTCTTCACCTTCCTTGACGGGCTCAAACCATGAGCCAAGATGGAGTTACAGTGAAGAGGAGTCAAGAGTTTGAATGAGGTGATAGCTCAAGTGGAGGCTCTCATCGAGTGCAAGACTCAACCCACAACTCCCAAAGCCTAGGCATCCAAATAGGACAAAGGTGGGGGAGCGAAATCAGATCACAAGGGAGGTGGAAAAGGCTTGAATCATGGAAAAGACTTGAATCCGGGCTCCTTAAGTGGAGGGGCTTCCCAAGCAAAAGGCAAAGGAGTGGTGCAAGTTACCAGCACTATCTCATGCTACATTTGCAATGGACTGCATAAGGTGAAGGATTGTCCATTGAGGGGAAAGATCGCATCTATGACAGTGGAGGAGCAGCAAGAGACCGACCAAAGGATGGGTTCACTCAATCTCAACACCCTGAAGGCCAATAGGCCATGAGGCCTACTCTACGCACCTGTCAATATCAATGGTCACACCTTCCAGGCACTCATTGATATGGGTGCCACTGACTTCTTCGTGGACTTAGCAACAGCAAAAAAGCTCAACCTAAAGATTGAACGTGATGAGCACACATTCAAGGTGGTCAACTCCGTAGAGGTAGCTACAAGCGAAACAGCCAAGGATGTTGAGATCCAATTCGATACATGAACCAAATGGATGACAGCGGTGGTCGCCCCTACCGATGACTATGAGGTGATCATCGGTATGTCTTTGCTAACCCAGCTACATGCCATGGTAAAGGCGGATTCAGATGTGGTGGTGGTTCTAAATTCGAGCAGACCTTGCATGGTTCAAGGAAAGCGAGTTAGAGGAACTCCACAGTGAGTCCTATCGGTAATGCAGCTTGCTAAGGGGCTAAGAAGGAGACTTCCAACATACATTGCATCCATTCAAAAGAAAGACCTACTGGAGGAAGAAGAGATCCTAGCATCCATCAAGGGTGTTCTCACTAAATTTGAGGATGTGATTCCCCTCGAATTACCCAAGAGATTGCCGCCAAGAAGAAAAATCGATCAGCAGATTGATTTGGTGTAGAGAGCACATGCACCAGCTCAAACACCATATAGGATGGCCCCACCTGAACTCTAGGGCTGAGGAGACAGCTAACGGAGTTGGTGGATAGCAGATTCATCTGACTTTCGAAGAGTCCATATGGAGCATCGATACTTTTTTAGAAGAAACATGATGGTTCATTGAGACTCTGCATCGACTATAGGGCCCTCAACAAACTCACGATGAAGAACAAGTACCCCATTCTATGGATTGATGATTTGTTCGATCAACTTGATAAGGCACGGTGGTTTTCCAAGTTGAATCTTCGCAATGGATACTATCAAGTTCGTGTGGCAGAGGAGGACATTGAGAAGACTGCATGTGTGACAAGGTATGGGAGCTTCGAGTACCTTGTCATGCCTTTCGGCCTCACCAATGCTCCAGCAACCTTCTGTGCTTTGATGCAACATATACTCATGACTTTATCGATAAATTTATGGTAGTATACTTAGATGATATTATTATCTACAGTCGGACATTGGACGAGCATGTGGCACACTTGAGGCAAGTCTTCTCCACCCTATGGCAACACCAACTCTTTGTGAAGAAGGAGAAGTGTGTGTTTGCGCAACGGAGGGTGCTGTTCCTCGGGCACATCATTGGGGATGGAAAGCTCATGATGGATCCCTCCAAGATTTTAGTCATAGCCGAGTGGGAGGTACCTACATGTGTTACACAATTATGCTCTTTTTTTGATTTGGCAAATTATTATAGGAGGTTCATCACTAGATATTCGAAGTCATGCACCCCATTGATGGATTTATTGAAGAAAGGTCGACCATGGTGGTGGTCGGATCAATGTTAGGAGGCGTTCGATCATCTTAAGCAGGCGATCACAGAGGAACCGGTCCTCATGCTATCGAACTTCTTGGTTTCTTTCAAAATTCATATCGATGCATCAGATTTTGCCATTAGAGGGGTGCTCATGCAAGAAAGACACCCAGTGGCCTATGAGAGTCGGAAGTTAAACGACACCGAATGTAGGTATACAGTTCATGAGAAGGAGATGACAGCAGTTGTGCATTGCCTTAGAACCTGATGCCATTACCTCCTCGGATCTAAGTTTGTGGTGCGCACGAACAACGTGGCCACAAGCTACTTCCAAACCCAGCCAAAGCTTACCCCAAAGCAAGCAAGATGGCAGCAATTTCTCGCTGAATTCGATTTCTACATCGAGTATAAGTCAAGCCGAACCAATTTAGATCCTGATGCCTTAAGTAGAAAGGCACAGTTGGCTGCAGTTTCTTCCACTTTTGGACCAGCAAGTGACTTAATGGAGAGGGTCAAAACCAAGATGGAGAAGGATCCATGGGCCACATCCATGGGTGAACTCATCAAGGACGGCAAGGTGCGCCATTTCTGGATCGAAGATGGGCTAATTTTGACACGAGGATGGCATGTCTATGTTCCTTCAGGCGGAGGGCTGAGGTGCAAGGTGCTGCAAGAGCATCATGATTCTATGTGGGCAGAACATCAAGGGGTGCATCGGACCCAAGCTCTCATAGAACATCGCTACTATTGGCCAAATATGCGAGATGACATCAAGGGGTATGTTCACACTTGTCTAGTATGCCAACAAGACAAGGTTGAACATCAACCGCTTGTGGGGTTGTTGGAGCCATTGCCTACACTTGAGCATCCATGGGAGAGCATCTCCATGGACTTCATCATTGGGTTACCTCCAGTGGAAGGGTATAGCTCCATCATGGTAGTGGTGGATCACTTCTCGAAGTATCGAGTCTTCATTCCAGCACCTACTATTTGCCATGCGGAGGACGTGGCGTGGTTGTTCTTCATATATGTGGTAAAATATTGGAGGATATCGTGGAGCATTGTTTCTAATCGCGATGCTCGCTTCATAAAAAGATTCTGGACCGAGTTATTTCGGATACTCGAAATGGAGCTAAAGATGTCTATGGCTTTCCACCCTCAGACTGATGGCCAAACAGAATGAACAAATGCATTACTGAAGATGTATTTGAGGCACTATGTGAATGCCAACCAGCGGGATTGGGTTCGACTCTTGGACCAAGCCCAATTCAGTTACAACTTGCAGCGATCAGAGTCGATCGGTAAATCACCATTTGAGCTGATAACAGGGTAGCAACCAGACACTCCAGGAAGTATCGCAGCGGACTACGTGGGACGTAGCCCAACCGCCTACAGGTTCATGAGGGATCTAAAGGAAGATATAGATTTGGTTCAGGTTTCCTTGTTGAAGGTGACCAAACGGATAAAGAAATGGGCTAACATAAAGCGGCATGCAGTTGAGTTTCAGATTGGTGATTGGGTATTGGTGAAATTCTACCATCACATGAGATTGAAGTTGGACTACCACAAAGCACTCATGAGGAGGTATGAAGGCACCTTCATCATCACCCATCAAATTAGAGAGACAGCATACCAATTGTTGCTGCCTTTCAAGCTAAAAATGCATCCGGTGTTCCACGTGTCTCTATTGAAGCCATTCAAAGAGGACACAACCAACCCTTCTTGGGCTCAAAGTGAGAGAGCTCCAGTGGCCGTATGAGTTCATTACACCAAGAAGGTTTCTGAAATCAAGATGGATAGGAGGAAGGGCAGTCAGGTGCAGTACTTAGTCCGATGGAGAGGACTAGCAGACTCAGAAGCGAGTTGGGAGTATGGTGATGAACTATGGCAGTTTGAAGACATCATCAACAAGTACCGCCTAGCCTCATCAGGGGCGACTTCGACTTAGGTGGGGGAGGGTGTCACGGCTCCTCGAGTCGGGGCTAGATTGGACATGAGTCAAGGTGAAAACCAGATCGGGTCACTGGATGGGTTCGAGGTCTAACTACACTCTCTTGAGATTTGGACAACTTGGAGATCAAATATGAGCCCTAGAATTATCTGGGGAAATGTGTACAAGATCTACAAGGAGTCCTCAAGAGAATGGGGCTGGGGGCACATGTCTTGAGATGTATGTCGATCAGCAAAGAAGCTAGTGCAATGAGGCATAACAGAATGCAGTTTATCCATGCGACTTTATGCAATATTTTGGAAACTTCATAGAAGTTGGTTCAAAGTGGGTAGGTGTTATCTTAAAGGATTTTTCATTCTAAATCTAACAGATCAAGTTTCATTGCAATCCGAGTTTGTTTGAGTCACAAACTTGGTAGTTTTATCTAACTGTGCAGAGTCCCATGGGAACGGGGATTCTAAGTTTATCCTTATCTTGTACTTAGAGAGTTGAGTTCCTGAGGGACTTATAACTTGGGGTTATTCCTACATAAAAGGACACTCAAGGGTGGGGTTGGAGATCAGAGAGGGAAAGAAAGAGATCATCTAAGGATCCTCCTGTATCTGTGAGAGATCGAGAGAGCAGGAGAGCTTCTATTGTAAACTAGCAAGTGGTTATTTAATAAAAGTTCTCTTCCCCTTATTTCTTCTTCTTCTTCATAGTGTTTTCTGGTGTCGCATTCTGCTATGTTCTATTATTGTTGGGCATGGCCTAAGTTATAGAGACTAGGTTCCCATGCTAGGGAGGTTGATCGGTTCTCTTCTACCCTATGAAGAGCTGACTGAGCCGCACGTTGTTGGGATTTGCTCTAAGATCCTTTCATACGTGACACTTGCCAGTGGAATAGACTACGTTAATAGGTTGTGATAATATATACACATCAAATGTCTACAGAAAATAGTAATATCATTCATAATGATATTACAAACTTGTTTCTTTATTGATATTTCATAATTATTTTTGGCCAGAAGGCCTACAGAAATAATATTCAAAAAGAAACTAGGATAGAAATGACAATCACTAAGAACAACGATATGAAACTTAAATATAAGTTTTAGAATTCCTAAAGCTAGAATTAAAACTAGTCTTCCATCTCTAATATTCAGGAACCTTTCTTCTTGCTCGAATCTCTTACTGACCTACAACCCCTGTAATGAATTGCAAATATGGTAAGGGCTATCGGTATCCAATACCCAGTCGGTAATATCACAAATAGAAAAATTACAAGGAGTTATCACATAAATACCTTGTCCAATAACAACTTGCTTCTTTCTCTGCCTGTTCGGATCCAGAGAAGTAATGTATTGAGGATAATTCCTTTTTGAATGCCCCCGCTTCTTGCAAAACAAGCATTCAACTTGACTCTTATCGGACTTGATCTTTTTGGTCTGGCCCTGCATAGATGTCCCAGTCTGAACTTGCACCTTCTTAACTTTCTTCTTCTTGTTCTTCTTTTCTTTTCTAAAGGGTCGAGAACCAGAAGATGAACCTCCCACTAAGTTCACCGACTCTTAGTAGAGTTGGTGATCCATCTCAAAGTTCTGAAGTAACCCTAGTAACCCATGGTAGTCTACTTCAAGCTCTATCATTCTGAAATGAGTAAGGAATGGGAGAAAGGACTTGGGCAACGAGTTCAGTATTGCATCCTTTCTAAGTTGTTTATACAAGAAAAAATCGAGCTTGCTCAATCACTCTATCAGCTCGATCATGTACAATACATGATCAATGACAGAGGCACCATCCCACATTCTGATGTTGAAGATGGCACAACTAGTCTTGTGCCTTTCCACGTCATCGAGTATGCCAAAGAAATCCTTCAACACTTGAAGCATGTCCTTTGGCTGAGCTATCTCAAATCTGTGACTGAACTCATTGCTTATGGCAGCTAGCATGATGCAGCACACCGTGATCTGATCACTAAGCCACTTCTGATAAGTATCTTTGATTGTTCCACATGCATTGGCAGTTGGCTCCTCGAGTGCAGGATCCATTCATGCTCTAGGACTATCTTCAACTTTCGATACCAGCTACCAAAATTGGATCCCACCAACTAATCATTGTCTAACAATGATCGGAGCGATAGAAAAGTGGCCATATCTGCATAAAGAAAAATCATAACCTAATTAGTAATTGATTCATTAAACCTAAAGATTTGGACTTTAATCAAAAGGTTCTCCCACTATTTAATTCAAATTGGTAGCCCCTACCTCCAATTTGAGAGATTACCCTAATTCCTTAGTGGGTACTAGAATCTACATAGACTACACACAAGCCCAACTTTGGTTGGCCAATCCATGATCATTTAAGGGTAGGTTCATAACCAATTGTTTCTCCAAATAATTTTTAGTAATTAAATTTTGCTCCAGTCCATAATCAGTAGGCTTTGACCTCTATTGAAAAGATTCGGTTAGGTCCAACCATTAACATGACTACACTTGGCCTATCTAACCAATGAATAATTAGGCCCAACTTTGGTTGGCTAATCTAACCACCATTTAGAAAGATGTAGCCAAGAAATTATATCATGAATGATAATTTCATCAGTCGATAAGCACCAGGCCTTTAGACCTTCAATGATTATCCAATTGATGGACCCATTATCATCCACTTAATAGGAGGCTATGATCTAGTTATCACCATAACTAATTCATTTTAAGGACCTAATTATTTTAGAGGATTTAATAAAAAAGAGAGAAGGTCAGATGAACCAGCTGAAGGGAAATCCTAATTTCCCGGTCCAGGTTCGTCCAGATCTGATTAGATCAAGAGATATATTTCAAAAATTTTCTCTTGATCTCAATCAAATCTTGATAAGTTTCAGATCTGATTATTATTATTTTAATAAATAAAATAAAATAAGATAAATTAAATCAAATTTAATTTACCTGATTTGGGTAATCCTATTACCCTGTAGATGATCCTGATTGCAGCGGAAGGTTCTGGATCTTAGCCACGCAAGCGCCTGGCCTCTACCGGTATCCACTTGGGTTGGATCTGGAGATCCTCTTCTTCTCTATCACACCTCCAAAAATCAGATCTGGATCTGATCTGGAGGATCTTCAAAACTCTTTTGAAGATCTGCAGTCGTCCTTTTGCAGCAGCGCAGCCTTCTTGCTTTTGATCGCCTTTCCTTGATCTGAATCGCACCAAACTAAGTCCAAAACACCTTTTGGACGTGGAGAGCAAGAGGAGAAGAGACTATGGCATGGAGAAGGAGGGGAGAGGCAGCCTTGGGGCGTATCTAATAGCATTAGGAATTAGGGTTGGGCGCAGGGTCTTATTTATAGACCTCTTGTGATCCAACTCCTCTTCCTCTCAACCAATCACAACCCTTTGTGAAATCAGATCTAAATCTGATTGGTTGGAATAGAGACCCCTGGATTCCTCCTTAGAGGGTGCCTAAGACCAGTCAAACTGGATTCTTAGTAGAACTCTGATTGGAATCCAAAAGGGAGGTGGAGTCCTTGTCCAACAAGGACTCCTAGGCGCCTCCTACTTGGGCTCACGCCACCCTTGGCGTGCGCCCTTCTCCTTGCCAGGTTCTGGCAGGGGGACAGGCCCCCACCAGCTCTCCAATAGGTGCATGACATGTGGTCAAAAGTCAAAGGGTCAATGGTCAACGTTTGACCAGTCAAAGGTAGACTTTTGACCAAAGTCAAAGAACAAGAAATGGCAGGTGACCAAAAATGGCAGGTAATGTCTTACAAATAAGACAACCTATTCTGACTTGGACAACCTCCAGTCAGACCATATGAAGGCCTCTGATTGAGCACAAACTCCTTTGGCTCAGTCAGGACAACTTATTTATGATAGTAAAAGAAGAACGTTAGGTTCAATCGAGTGCTAGCACGATTTTCTTGAACCTAATTGAATCTCATTCAGATCAATTGAACTAGATCAGTTCAATTGATGATCACCAGATTCAAACCCTTATTTGTGTGACCCAGTTAGGTTCAGTTCTGTATGGTAATGGGATATGTCATGATCTCTATCATAGACATCATCGAAACTCCTTTCGATGGATCAGAACTCTTCTGATTCGAACAGCTAGAATGATCGATCATCTAAATCATTCTAATTGCTCCCAAAATCCACCAGTGACACCTAGCAGTATATGGTGGCAACCCATCAGAGCTGAATGCGAACCTCTTGGTGCAGCTACCTGTGTGATTAAGTTCTTCTATCTTGAGCCCCGATCAGATTAGGGTTAAGGTGAACTCGTCAAACCCTAGTCTCTGTCATATGATGTAATCATTCGATTCGAGTCCAATGTGAAAATCTAAATAGAAACTCTTTCTATTATTTCACTCTACCATGGCCATGGATTTCTGGACTTGATTCTCATGATCATCATAGGGCTGCTCCTCTACCACCGAGGTAGATAGATTCCCATCTTGATGCAATCCAGTTCCTACAATGAACATGTCATAGCCAACATACACCTCAGGGTTCCATATGGCTAGGAGACCGAGTAATGGTGTAGTCAAACTATAACACCCTCAAGGTGAACTGCCGATGCATCTCAGGTCAAAGAACCAGACACACTACTGCAGCATCGAGTCAGTCATTGACGAGAAGGTAGACTTCCTAATGACTACTCGAGGTGGTCACGCTCAGTGCCCTCGTTCTCTAACGAGTACCTATACTCTCGCTCCGGTGTCTCCACACCGTAGACTCAAGACTCATCTACTAAAGAGAAGCGATCGTACACCAACCTTCCGGATCAATCACCATCCTCGTGATGATCCTATGGTCGGGAGCTATTTATGAGTTAATAATGATTATTCATGTCTTAAATTTTCAACTCTTGAAAATATGAATTATCATTACCATTAACTCAAAGGATGTATCACAGACACTAAATACACAGGTGTGATAGAAAATAACCCATTTCATTAATTATAGTCAAAATTATAATTTTGCCCCTAGAAGTGTATTACAAGTGTCAGCCAATTCTGGCTTCTAGGGCACATATATCTAACACCAGCTTGTCATGATTCTTTCACTGACTTCACCAAGTCAGCTTAAGGAAGATCATTAATAGGCTGGTCAAGGAGCACCTAAATCAGTCATACTGATTTACCTAGCTAACATGGGTCAGCTCGAATAGTCAAGTGATCCGATCAAAACATAATTTCATCAAGAGGCCAGGTAAGTTTGATCAGTGAAAGGGTCTGCCAAAGCTTGCCTTAGATACCATCAGAAATGATCAGGTAAGCGGACCGCCAATTAAAGACCACCGATCTGGTTTACCTTAGATACCAACTGATTTAATTAGTTTCAATTAGATCAACCTAACAGTTCATGCTAGACCTCGTAGCCAAAAATCAAGTCCATTTTGGGTCTCACTAAAGACATGGACTTGACCAACTACAACTATTATGATTGATCTAGAGAATCCTTAATCTAATCTAAGATAATAATTGATTAGATTTAGTCAATTCTCTAATTAAGTCCATTCTTTAATCTAACCCTAGGTTTAATCCAATTAGTGGATCTAATCCTCACTAACCCATTTAACCGAATGTGTTATGATTCGTGTCTTAGGATCTTCAATTTACAATTCTAGATTCTAATCAAATAACTTCTTAATTCCTAATTAAGTTTTGGGCTAAGGGCTGAAGTTCGACTTTTTGAAAATGATTTTCATATTTGTAAAATATTTTTATAATATGGTTCTATCAACTAAGTTGCATGTTTGATTCATAATCAAAATACAAGTAACATAAACATGAATCTACTTTAGATCTAATCTAAACAGATTCATGTAATTGAAATAGTTTCAACACCAATCAATCATAAATCAACTTAGATTAGATTTAACATATTTATGATGATTAAAATTAGATTAAAATATTTTTAATTATATCATAAAATTTCTTAGATCTAATCTAAAATTTTATGATCAATATTTTAAATCAGCACGTACTAGGACAATCTTTTTACTATAAGGGATAAACTTTACAACAGGATAATCTTATAGTCTATGCAATCTAAAAATTTTATTTTTAGATCTAAAACTATTTTATATCTATCAAATTATAAATAAAATTAGATTAAATCTAATAAATTTATGATTAGGAATAGATCATCACAAACTAGGATAATCTTTTTACTGTAAGGGGTAAACCTTACAGCAGGACAACCTTATGCTAATTCATGAGATCTAAATTTTTAATTTTAGATTTAATAATTAGATTATAAATTAGATCTAATCTAATAAATAATATAAGTATGCTCAAGAAAATTATGTAATAAGAACCTAGGCTCTGATACCAATTGAAGGAACCAGATCTAGGATTTCATGGATAGATCTTGAAACTTTTTCAAGATCAAGCAGCAAAAAACTTAAATAAAAAAAATATTTATTTAAATAAGTATGAAAATATTCTAGATCTAAGATTTATTACATGATCAAGATATGATATTAAATTAAAAATTAAAAAATATAAAGAAAAAGATTAACATGTTGATCTCATCAATATGCTACAATACTACATCTAATGCAGCTATAAAATAAATAGATTAGATCTATTACCTATGCAAGTTAGACGTTCTAACTTGCTGATCTGGGCTTGAGAATAATGTCATAAGCCGCATATGCATCCAGCCTCTAGGAGTCATCCACACAAACCCACGAGCACGATCCAAAATCTTGATGTAGAAAATCAGCACAGTATGCTAGTACTATGCTGATCTTTCTTTAATGGTTGACAGATGCCTCCTTATTCTGGATTTGGATTCTTCTAAAGAGAAAAAGGTGGAGAGGAGGTTTCAGATGTGAGACTCTCTCAGAAAACCCAAGGAAGAAGGAAGGAAGGAGATGAACACAGCAACCCTAGAACAAGACCCTCTTCTTCTTCTCTTTGCTCTCACCTAGATACCTAGTTTTGTATCTATTGAAACCCAATGCCCAGAGGTTCTTTCTCCCTAATTTTTATACACCTCAAAGCTATCTTAATGGTCTATATTCCACAAAAAAATTAGATCAAAATTCATCCTAAATAAAAAAATATGTAGAGTCCAAATTTGGTTAAAAACTCAGACAAGGAAAGGACATAATATGACAAGTTGTTGGGGCGCCCAACTTTTGGGCGCCCCCATCTTATTTCCTACCATGGACCAGCAATAGGGGCACACAAAAATTTCTTCTTTTACCATGGATTTCAGAGAAAATAAAGAAGATGTGGGCAGCACAATTAGAATGAGGTGTTTTAGTTTATAAGGATTCTATCTCATAGAATCCTAGATCAAAACTTACTTCTCTTTTTGACTTAGTCAACCACCAAATTACCATATGAGAAAGAGAGGGAGAGAGGAGGCATGCATGAAGATCAAGGAAAAGAGAATTCCCATGAAAAATTCCTAAGAAATAGGCATTGGGGGCATGGAGGGCTAAGGTGGCGCAAGATGTAATCCTAGTCTCACTAGGATTCCATCTATGACTTGGTCAAACATGATTTCTCAAACCAAATTAAATCAAAACCAAATCAACCAAATTAAATTAGGTTCTAATGTAATTAAAAATTTAATTTAATTTTAATTTAATTTTTTAATCAAATTATAAAATTTGGTTGACCCAAGTTTTAGTTGAACTAGGACTAGTTTTTCCTCGCACTTGGCTTATCCAATAAGCCAATTGGACTTGATCCAATCAAGCCCAAACCAATTCTAATTAAATCATATTTAATTAGACTTAATCTCAATCCTTTGACTTAATCAAATTAAGTCAATTAGTAATCAAATTGCTAATCGATCCTCCTGCAATACTTGCACTAGGTTAAACATCAATCGTATTGATCGTTTAACTCTAGAACGATTCTTAATCACTGATCATGAAGAAAAAATCTTGATTGTCCATATCAGATTCATTCAGATCTGATCGGATCAAGAAAAATATTTCAAAATTTTTTTCAAGCATCTATATCAGATCTGAGATGTTTTAGATTTGATTTTATAGATCTAATAAATAAAAATAAAAGAAAAATTAAATCTAATTTAATTATACCTTGATTTGGATAATTCGATTATCCTTTGATAATCCTGTTGATTGCCTAAGGTTTTGAATCTAGCCATGCAAGCACCTAGCCTCTATCAGTATCCACTCAGGCTGAATCTAAAGATCTTCTCCTTCTTTATTACTTCTCCAAAAATTAAATCTAGATCTGATTTAGAGGATCTTCAAAACTTCTTCTGAAGATCAGCAGTCATCTCTATAGCAGTGTTGCCTTCTTCCTTTCTCGACAGTCTTTTCTTGCCTGGATTGCACCAAACTGAAGCCCAACTTCCCTTGGGCATGGAGAGGAGAGAGAGGATCAGAAGATGGCATGGAGGAGGAAGAGGAGTAGCCTTGGAGCATGGGCTAAGAGGAACTCATAAAAAGTTCGGTGCAGATAGGGTTTATTTATAGACCCTACTGCGCCATGCAGTGCTGCATCATCCCAGCCAATCGTGTTGCTTCGTACAATTAGATCTAAATCTGATTGATGGAATGACATCACCTAATCCACTCAGATGAGAGTCCCATAAATTCATCCTTAGATGGTGCCTAAGACTAATCAAAGTCTATAGGTAAGGGTCACCTAAGTTGAATCCAAGAAGTAACGTGGAGTCCCATCTGTATGGGACTCCAGACGTGCCTATCCATAGGCGCACGCCATCCTAAGCATGCGCCCCCTCCTTTCTAAATTCTAGTAAGGAGACAAGCCTCTATCTGCTCTCCAATAAGTGCATGACACATGGGCAGATGTCTAAGGGTCAAAGATCAACGTTTGACCAAAGTCAAAGGATAAGAATTAGCAGGTGACAGAAAATGGCAGGTGTTGTCTCAAATTTATCTCATAAATTAGGACAATCCTTTTCTAATCTGGACAAACTCTAGTCAAATCAAGTAAAGGTACCTGAGTGAGCACAAATATATTTGGCTTAGTCGAGACAACTTTTAATGATAGAAAAAGGAGAACATTAGGTTCAATCGTGTGCTAGCATAATTTCCTTGAACCTAATTGAATCTAATTCAAATCAATTGAACTGGATCAGTCCAATTGATGATATCCAGATCCAAATTCTTATTTGTGTGACCCAATTAGGTTTAGTTCTATATGGTAATGGGATATGTCGTGATCTCTATCATCGACATCATTGAAACTCCTTTTGATGGATCAGAACTCTTCTGATTCAGACAACTAGAATGATCGATCATCTAAATCATTCTAATTACTCCCAAAATCCACCAGTGACACCTAGCAGTATATGGTAGCAATCCATCAAAACTAAAAATTAATCTCTCGATGTAGCTACTTATGTGATTAAGTTCTTCTATCTTGAGCCCCGATCAGATTAGGGCTGAGGTGAACTCGTCAAACCCTATTTTCTATCATATGATTTAATCATTTGATTCAAGTCCGATGTGAAAACCTTAATAGAAACTCTTCCTATTATTTCACTCTCTACCATGGCCATGGGCTTATGGACTTGATTCTTATGATCATCATAGGGCTGCTCCTCATCCACCGAGGTAGATAGATTCCCTCTTGGTGCAATCCAATTCCTACAATGAACATGCTATAGCCAACATACACTTCAGGATTCCAAATGGCTAGAAGATCGAGTCATGGTATAGTCAAACTATAACACCCTCAAGATGAACTGCCGATGCACCTCAGGTCAAAGAACCAGACACACCACTACAGCTTCGAGTCAGTCATTGACGAGAAGGTAGACTTTCTTATGACTACTCGAGGTAGTCACGCTCAGTGCCCTCATTCTCTAACGAGTACCTATACTCTCGCTCTGGTGTCTCTACACCGTAGACTCAAGACTCATCTACTATAAAGAAGTAATTTTACACTAACCTTCTAGATCAATCACCATCCTCATGACGATCCTACGGTCAGGAGCATTTTATGAGTTAATAAATGAAAATTCATATCTTAAATTTTTTCAACTCTTGAAAATATGAATTATTATTATCATTAACTCAAGGGATGTATCACAGATACTAAATACACATTTATGATAGAAAATAATTTATTTTATTATTTATAGTTAAAATTATAATTTTGCTCCTAGAAGTGTATTACAAGTGTCAGCCAATTCTGACTTCTAGGGCACACATATCTAACAAACTCCCATTTGACCTAAAGCCAATTGGCTACAAATCTAAGTCCCATCTTCTCAAGATGGGCTTCGATCTTCTGCTGGCCCAACGGCTTTGTAAGTGGGTCCACTATATTGTCTGCGAAGTCGACTATCTTGACCTCGATGTAATCCTTCTCGAGGTAATCATGGATGAGATGGTATCGCCGCTCGATGTGCTTGGATTTCTGATGAGACCTCGACTCCTTAGCAAGGAATATGGCATCATTGTTGTCGTAGTATAGAGGAATGGCATCTAATGGCATCACTCTGATCTCTGTGGCAAACTTCTTGTACCAAAATGCCTCCTTTGTAGCTTCTGACATAGCGATATATTCTGCTTCCATGGTAGAATCTACTATCGCTATCTGCTTAGAACTTTTCTAACTGACAGCTCCACCATTGCACATAAATAGACTCCTAGATGTTAACTTTCAATCAACTATATCAGACATAAAATCCGAGTCTATATATTCTTGGACTTGGAGTTCTCCATTACTAAAGACCAACAACATATCCTTAGTTCTTCTCAAGTACTTAAGGATACATTTCACAGAAGTCCTGTGTTCTTCACCTAGATTCGACTGATATCTGCTTGTGACACTCATAGCATGGGCTATATCAGGTCGTGTACATAACATGGCATACATGAGGCTCCCTATTGCTGAAGCATAAGGGATCTTGCTCATGCGTTCTATTTCCTCAGGTGTGCTAGGGCACATCTTCTTGGAAAGATGAATACCATGTCTGAAGGGTACCAAACCCCTCTTAGAGTTTTCCATGCTAAACCTCTTTAGCACTTCCTCTATGTACATCTTCTGTGAAAGTCCTAGCATCCTATTCGGTCTATCTCTATAGACCTTAATTCCTAGAATAAAGGATGCTTCTCCTAGGTCTTTCATGGAGAATTCTTTAGATAACCATATTTTAACTGTGGTCAACATGGGAATATCATTCCCAATAAGGAGGATGTCATCCACGTACAATACGAGGAAGACAACAGTGCTCCCACTGACCTTTTTGAAATACACATGGCTCCTCCTCATTTTTGATGAAACCAAAATAATTTGATCACATCATTAAAATGAGTGTTCCAGCTCCGAGATGCTTGCTTAAGTCCATATATGGACCTTTGCAGCTTGCAATACCTTGTGATCAGTCATCACTGGATGTGAAACCTAGCGGCTGTTCCATATAGATATCTTCCTCAAGATATCCATTTAAGAATATGCCATTTTCACATCCATTTGCCATATTTCATAATCGAAATAGGCTGCAATAGTAAGCAATGTATGGATGGATTTTAGCATAGCTACTGACGAGAAGGTATCCTGATAGTTAATGCCTTCGTGCTGACTATAACTTTTTGCCACTAATCTAGCCTTGAATGTCTCCACATTTCCATCTGCACCAATTTTTTTCTTGTAGATCCATTTACATCCAATAGGTACTATACCTTCTGGTGGATCTACCAAGGTCCAGACTTAGTTTGAGTACATCGAGTCAATTTCTGACTTTATTGCCTCTAACCATTTCTCAAAGTCGATATCCGATATCATCTCATTATAGGTTTTGGGATCATTACCATGAACCCCATTACCTATGAGGAACATTTTCTCTATTTTTTTTGAAATAGTACCTAAGTATCTCTCAAGGGATCAGAAAATCCTTTTCGATCTACGAGGTGGAGGAGGTAGTGAATAGATTGGCTTAACCTGATTTGGTTTTATTTGGTCCTTAGCTCGTTGCTCTTGTGAGACTTTCTCTTGGAGCTTGATTTGCTTTCCAATGCTGCTATCTTGAATAAACTATTTTTTAAGATGATAGCATGTCGACTCACAATCACATTATGATCTTCTGGAAAATAGAAATAATATCCTAATGACTCTTTAGGATATCTTATAAATCGAGCTCTGAAGGACCTAAAGTCTAACTTGTCCGCTTATTATCTTTTGACATGAGCCCGACAATCCCAAATTCTAAGATGACTCAGACTTGGTTTCTTACCATGCCATATCTCATACGGTATGGTAGGAACGATTTTAGAAGGAATCCTATTCCGTAAGTATATTGCAGTTAACAAATAGTATCTCCAAAGAAAATCAGGGAGGTCTATGTAGCTCATCATGGATCGGATCATATCTAATAGGGTCGGTTCCTCTGTTTTGAAACCCCATTGAGTTAAGGTGTTTCAGGTGGAGTCCATTGAGAGACTATTCCATTTTTCTTGAGATAGTCCAGAAATTTCCGACTAAGGTATTCACCTCCTCGATCTGATCGAAGAATTTTAATAGATTTTCCAATTTGCTTTTCTACTTCATGTCTGAACTCCTTAAACTTTTCAAAGGCTTCAGACTTGTGTCTCATAAGATACACATACCCATACCTAGATAAATCATCGATAAAGATTATGAAGTAAACTAAGTTGCCTCTAGCCGGTATATCAAATGGGCCGCACACATCAGTATGTACTAGGGCAAGAAGATCTGTGGCCCTTTTCGCATGTCCTACAAAAGAGAGTTTAGTCATTTTGCCATGAAGACAAGATTCACAAATTGAATATGACTTGGAAGTTAATGGACTCGATAACCTGGTTTTCTCCAATTTGTTAATCCTATCTTTTGCTATATGACCTAATCTTTGGTGCCATAGATATCTATCGTTTGGACTATCCCTGGGTCATTTTGATTTTATGACATTCACATTTTGCTCGAAATTAAAAATAGATACATCAACATGTAATTGATAAAGACCGTTAATAAGAAAACCACTTACAATTTTATTTTTTTCATAAAAAATGTTACAATAGTCCTTAAGAAAACTAATCACATAGCCTTCTACTGTAAGGTAAGAAATAGAAATCAAATTTCTGCTTGCTATAGGTACATAATAACAGTCTTTTAATACTAAGTCTAAATCAGATGATAGTCAAAGAGGATATATTTCTACGACTATGGCAGTAACTCTTGCTCCATTTTTGAGGTGCAAGATCATCTCACCATCCCTCAGCCTCCTGCTATCCTCAAGATCCTACATAGAAGTGCATAAGTGAGCACTAGAATCAGAGTCAAGCATCCAACTGGATGCAGAAGAAATCGTAAGGTTAGACTCAATAACAAGCATACCTTCAGAAAGACCCGCCTTCTTCTTCTTTAGGGTGGCCAGGTAAGTAGGGCAGTTTCGCTTCCAGTGGTCATCATTATTGTAATGGAAACACTTTTCTTTGTCAGCAGCCTTCTTCTTTAGCTCTGCCTTTTTCTTCTTTCCTCCTTCCACCTTCTGCTTTTTCACAGACTTCTTCTTCTTTCCAAAAGACTTTCTCTTAGAATAAATCTATTCCATAGCAAGTACTGAGCCATTAGAATCTTTTATGGAAAGCTCAGCGGTAACCAGCATGTTCATAAATTTGGCCAAGAAATTTTGAAGTTTATGCATATGGTAGTTCATGATGAACTGCCCATACATATCAGTCAAGGATTGCAGAATTATATCATTCTACAGATCTAAATTCAATCTCACTCTAAGCTTCTCAAGCTCTTCCATGTCCTTGATCATCATTAGATAATGATCTTGGACTGACTGCCCATCATGCATCCTAATCTTGAACTTTTCAAAAGCTTCAGACTTGTGTCTCATAAGATACACATACCCATACCTAGATAAGTCATCAATATAGATTATGAAGTAGATAAAGTTGCCTCTAGTCGGTACATCAAATGGGCCACACGCATCAGTATGTACTAAGACAAGAAGATTTATGGCCCTTTCCCTATGTCCTATAAAAGGGAGCTTAGTCATTTTGCCACAAAGATAAGATTCATAAATTGGATATGACTCAAAAGTCAATGGACTCAATAGCCCAATTTTCTTCAATTTGTTAACCCTATCTTCTGCTATATGACCTAGTCTTAGGTGCTATAGATACCTATCATTTGGACTATCCTTAGGTCATTTTATGGTATTCACATTTTGCTTGATATTAAAAATAGATACATCAACATGTAACTGATAAAGATCATTAATAAAGAAACCACTTGCAATTTTATTTCTTTCATAAAGAATGTTACAATGGTTCTTAAGAAAACTAATTACATAGCCTTCTAATGCAATGCAAAAAACAGAAATCAAATTCCTGCTTGCTGCAAGTACATAATAACAGTCTTTTAATACTAAGTCTAAACCAGAAGATAGTTGAAGAGGGTATGTTCCCACAGCCATGACAGCAACTCTTACTCCATTTTGGACACACAGGATCATCTCACCATCCCTCAGCCTCCTGCTATCCTTAAGATCCTACATAGAAGTGCACAAGTGAGCACTAGAACTAGAGTCAAGCACCCAACTGGATGCAGAAGAAACCGTAAGGTTAGACTCAATAATGAGCATACCTCCAAAAGCATCGGCCTCCTTCTTCTTTAGGGTGGCCAGGTAAGTAGGGTAGTTTCACTTCCAGTGGCCATCATTGTTGCAATGAAAACACTTTCCTTTATTAGCAGCCTTCTTCTTCAGCTCTGCCTTTTTCTTCTTTCCTCCTTCCATCTTTTGCTTTTTCACAGACTTCTTCTTCTTTTCAAAAGATTTTTTCTTGGAAGAAGTCCATTCCATAGCAAGCACTGAGCCTTTAGAACCTTTCATGGAAAGCTCAGCGGTAACCAGCATATTCATAAGTTTGGCCAAGGAATTTTGAAGTTTATGCATATGGTAGTTCATGATGAACTACCCATATGCATCAGTCAAAATTGTAGAATTATATCATTCTACAGATCCAAGTCCATCCTCACTCCGAGTTTCTCAAGCTCTTTCAAGTCCTTGATCATCATCAGATAATGATCTTGGACTTACTGTCCATCATGCATCTTAGCCTTGAAAAGTTGTTTAGTGACTTGATACTTGGTTGTGCGACTCTATTCACCAAACATCTCTTATAGATGAGCCAACATTTGGTGAGCAGTCCTGATATCTTTATGTTGGCACTGAAGTTCATCAGACATCGAGCCCAATATGTAGTATCTGGCCTTGTTATCTTCGTCCATCCATTTATCTAGGGACGCTCTCTATTCAGTAGTTGGACAAGTTGGTAAGGTGGGAGGGTCCTGGTCTAATACATGAGTTAACTTCTCAAAATCCAAAATGATTTTGAAGTTTCAGAGCCAATCCTTGTAATTTGGTCCGATCAGTCTATGGGTGTCCAGGATTCATGCCAATGGATTGGATGTAGACATTTTCCTATAGAGAGTCAAAGTTTCTAGTTAGATATTGTAATTAAGACTTAACCAATTTATTTAAAAATTTTATTTTTTAAACAAATTAGCTTTCACTATTTTCTTGGATCCCTACACTCTCTCTGTAGAGATGCAAAAATCTTCATGATTAATGATTTCTAGTGGGTGATGTGGTCCCACCAACTGACTCATCACCTCATCTAACAGTTATTGATGATGGATTAGCCAATGAGTGATCAACTCTTATTCAATGATTCTCTAATTATGGTGCATCCAAATATGGTCTCTAATTCATGAATCTCATCATGTTCGAAATATTGATCCACTCCTTAGTTAAGTCAGATCCACCATTTGCACAGACTGAATTTTTAATTAAGTCTCTCATCGTATCCAGAATATTGAGCCCAATCCATCCTCCAACCTATAGCATCCAATGCCTAATAGACATGGTTGCATCTTTTTGATGCAACTGAGCCACTATAACCAACCGAAAATAATCAATCTCGGAAAGGGCCCGCACATCTACAATAGTGGAAGACCTTAGTCTTAATCTTTTCTTAGGAAGATTTGATTTACGTATCATTAAACTAGACTTGACATAGTCATAACCGTTATGACTAACCTAGTGGCATGGGTTAGCTCGAATTATTGACTACCTCAGATTAGAACTGAACCAACAAACATGGTTAGGTAAGTGAGATCGGTGAAAGGGATATGCCATTAACTTGACAAGAATGCATTCGAGTCGAGTAGCTCCCAATTAAAAATCAGTCGATTGTATCTACCAGATTACCTTAGACACCAAATTGTTGAGCCAGAATCAATTGGGTTAGCCTACAATCCAGACTCTAACCACTGAGCCTAATTAGGTCTTAGTTTGATCGATCACTCATGTGACTCGATCTTGACCCAAACTTAATCCTATCAGGTTGGTCAATTTAAGTACTATTGATCCCATCTAACCAACTCTTGATTCGATTTGATCAACCACTTAGACCTAATTGAGCTATCCAAATTCGAACCCAAATTTATGAATATATTTTAGATCTAAAATTCTCAATTTTAGATCTAATTAATATTTTATAATCTTAATTCTTAATTAAGTTAAGGGTTCATAAACAAAATATGTAAATAAAATTCTAGGATTTCAGGATCTAGAATTTTGCAGAAAGTAAGTCTTGATTTTTTATTAAGGATGAATGCGCAACACCCCTACACATTATAAGAACACCCCATCGAATGGAAGGAGAGGAAATTTAAATCCTACTTTATTCTTATGACCGGACGGCCAAGGGGAACATCTTAATCAGAAATATAAATCTATAAAACTAGTTAGATCTACATCATATATCTCATATATAAAATTTGATCTAACTTAATACATATTTTGTATACATCTCATGTATTATGCATGCATATTTTTTAGATCTAAATTATCTCATAATTATCTAAAAAATTAGATTTAAATTGATCACATCAAAATAAATTTTAATCTAGACAACTATGTAGAACTATTCTACAACTAGTCTAGACATGCAATCATCATATCTCATATGATCTAAAAATTAAATAATTTTATTTTCTATTTTTTAGATCTTATTATAGTATTTATAATCATTAAAAAATAGAAAATAAATAGATCTAAAATTATAATTTAATCAAAATAGATCATGATTATGCAAGACTATGTATAGAACTATTCTATTTTATAACTAGTCATGCATATTGAAAAACTTAGATCTATATTATTAAATTTTAATTTTTCTGATTTCAGATCTAATCACATCTCATGTGACATCTAAAATCTTTTATTTATTATATTAAAATAAATCAAAAATTAGATCTAAATAATTTTTATTGAACCTAGCTCTAATACCAGTTGAAGGGAAAATTCTGATTTTTTGGATTAGGTTCGTTCAGATCTGATCGGATCAAGAGAGATATTTCAAAAAATTTTTTCAAGTATCCATATCAGATCTGAGATGTTCAAATCTAATTTTATAGATCTAATAAATAAAAATAAAAAAAATTAAATCTGATTTAATTATACCTTGATTTGGATAATCCGATTATCCTTTGATAATCCTGCTGATTGCTTGAGATTCTGGATCTAGCCACGCAAGTACCTGACCTCTACCGATATCCACTTGGATTGAATCTGGAGATCTTCTCCTTCTTTATCATTTTTTCAAAAATTAGATCTGGATCTAATTTGGAGGATCTTCAAAACTCCTTCTAAAAATCAACAATCATCTCTACAGTAGTGTTGCCTTCTTCCTTTCTCGTTAGCCTTTTCTTGCCTGGATCGCATCAAACTGAAGCCCAACTTCTCTTGGGCATGGAGAGGAGAGAGAGGATCAGAAGATGACATGGAGGAGGGAGAGGGGCAGCCTTGGGGCATGGGCTAAGAGGAACTCACAAAAAGTTGGGCGTAGACAGGATTTATTTATAGACCCTGCTGCGCCATGCAGTGCTGCATCATCCTGGGTAATCGCATTGCTTCATGCAATCATATCAAAATCTGATTGGTGGGATGACATCACTTGATCCACTCAGATGAGAGCTCTACAAATTCATCCTTAGATGGTGCCTAAGACTGGTCAAAGTCTATAGATAAGGATCACCTAAGTTGAATCCAAGAAGCAACCTGGAGTCCCATCTGTATGGGACTCCAGGCATCCCTATCCATAGGCACACGCCTAGGATGGCATGCACCCCCTTCTTTCCAAATTCCAGTAAGGGGACAAGCTTCTATCTGCTCTCCAATAAGTGCATGACACATGGGCAAATGTCTAAGGATCAAAGGTCAATGTTTCACCAAAGTTAAAAGACAATAATTAGCATGTAACGAAAAATGGCAGGTGTTGTCTCAAATTTATCTCATAAATTAAGACAACCCTTTTCTGACATGGACAAGCTCCAATCAGACCAAGTAAAGATATCTGAGTGAGCACAAACACATTTGGCTCAGTTGAGACAACTTTTAATGATAGAAAAAGGAGAGCGTTAGGTTCAATCGTGTGCTAGCACGATTTCCTTGAACCTAATTGAATCTAATTCAAATTAATTGAACTGAATTAGTCCAATTGATGATATATAGATCCAAACCCTTATTTGTGTGATCCAGTTAGGTTCAGTTTTGTATGGTAATGGGATATGTCACGATCTCTATCATCGACATCATCGAAACTTCTTTCGATGGATCAGAACTCTTCTGATTCAGACAACTAGAATGATCGATCATTTAAATCATTCTAATTGCTCTCAAAATCCACCAATGATACCTAGCAGTATATGGTGGCAATCCATCAAAATTGAAAATAAATCTCTCGGTGCAGCTACTTGTGTGATTAAGTTCTTCTATCTTGAGCTCCGATCAGATTAGAGTTAAGGTGAACTCGTCAAACCCTAATTTCTATCATATGATTTAATCATTCGATTCAAGTCTGATGTGAAAACCTTAATAGAAATTCTTTCTATTATTTCACTCTCTGTCATGGTCATGGGCTTATGGACTTGATTCTCATGATCATCATAGGGCTGCTCCTCATCCACCGAAGTAGATAGATTCTCTTTTGGTGCAATCCAATTCCTACAATGAACATCCTATAACCAACATACACCTTAGAGTTCCAAATGGCTAGGAGACCGAGTCATGGTGTAGTCAAACTATAACACCCTCAAGGTGAACTGTCAATGCACCTCAGGTCAAAGAATCAGACACACTACTACAGCTTTGAGTCAGTCATTGATGAGAAGGTAGACTTCCTTATGACTACTCTAGGTGGTCACGCTCAGCGCCCTCATTCTCTAACGAGTACCTGTACTCTCGCTCCGATGTCTCTATACTATAAACTCAAGACTCATCTACTATAAAGTAGCGATTGTATACTAATCTTTTAGATCAATCACCATCCTCATGATGATCCTACAGGCAAGAGCATTTTATAAGTTAATAAATAAAAATTCATGTCTTAAATTTTCAATTCTTGAAATATGAATTATCATTATCATTAACTCAAAGGATGTATCACAGATACTAAATATACATTTATGATAGAAAATAACTAATTTTATTATTTATAGTCAAAATTATAATTTTGCCTCTAGAAGTGTATTATAAGTATCAGCCAATTCTGACTTCTAGGGCACACATATCTAACAGATCAACCATCTGATCAGATCATGAGCTCTAATATGTGTGACCTCATAGATCCAAACCTAAGCCAGTAGCATAGAAATAAATTTCTATACTAGTCAAAGTAACCATTTAGCAATGATACCCGACGGCAGGATAGGTCGAATGTGTAAAACAACATCCTTAGAACCTATGTGGATATAGTTTTCATATAATTCATTTTCTTGACCAAAATGCTCGTAGGACACTTCAAAGTTCAACTGTCAACTCTAATCATGTTGTCCACATTGTATTTCAAAATATCAAATCCATCTGATGGATTATCCTAGCCAAGGTTTTCCTATATTGAAATACGGTGATACATTCTTCTTCAATTTTTGGAGTGGTCAATTCCATCTTGATCATACTCTAATTTTGTAAGTACTTGACTATGCCCAAAAGTCTTTCATTACTGAATTAAAAATTCAGTTAGTCCGATACCAAAGTATAGTGAGTTGCTTGCAAGTTACTGAGGTGATCTCAGGTCTAAGGAACACTTATACCTATATCCCATCAAAGATATTCTCAATAGCAGAATGCTCTGAAGTTGGTCACATTCAATGATGATGTACCATACATCTTACCTGTATGCCATACCAGTATCTCCACACTTCTTGATTAAGAAGACAACCAACCTATATGGCATACAGCGACCTATGCTCGATAGACGCTATCGTCCTAACTAATAGCCTATCATTTGGTCGCGAACAGATTTAAGAACTAATCGATAAATTCTTTCTTTATCAAAGCTAAATAATTCTAAGGACTTCATCATAATAATGGAGTTTGATAAGAGTACGATATTATCATTAAGGCACCATGTTTATCAGTTTAATCCAACTTCTTAAAATAATTAAGAATACGCAGATAGTAGTGAGTCAGGTCGAATCCATAGGAAAGGTAGTATTTTTAGATTTAAAATCTTTAATTTTTGAAAAAAAAAAAGAAAAGAAAAGAGTTTTGAAATCAAAAGTGAAGTCGGAAAATAAAAAGCAAAAATTAAAATGTGTAGAAATTTAAACTTGGTATTAAAATCTACTAGTTAGATCTTAGCATCAACTTGCAATAAAATAAAAAATAATAATTAAAGTATAGAAATTAAATTATAATAAAAATAAAGAGTTGAAATCAAAGTACAAAAAATAAAATTTTTATTAATTAAAATTTTAAAATTTAAATACATATAATTTAAAAAAAAAATAAAATAAAATAGCCTGATCTCTAATCTTGGATCGGCATTGGTGGAAAGATAGTGTAGAAGTCCAACTTTTTTTCTCGGCACCAGTTGCCTCGAAGCAGCCATTAACCTAAAGCCTGGCTTCACCCTGTACCAAAGCTTCATCTTGATCGAAGACTGTTGGTGCAGAAACTGGTCATCGCCAAAGGTTGCTGGAGTCGAGGCCGCTGAGGTCGCCGTCGGGGACCTGCAAAATAAAGTTCCATCCAGAGCCGGTACGGGTGGCTCCGACAGGACCCTCCGACGCTCAAGTCAGCTCTGGCCAACAGGAACGGAGTGCTCGAAATGAGTTCTGGAGCTTAGAGATCAGAGAGATTAGAGTTAGCGTATTTGGAGGGGTCCTTTTTATAGTGGAGCTTGATGGTGACAGCTGCAGCCGCGTGCTGGCGGGCCACTCGAGGTTCGGCAGAGCCAGTCTCATGGGAAGGTGCCATGTGTGGCGGGTTGATGGTGACAGCTGCAGCTGTATGCTGGCGGGCCGCTCGAGGTTCGGCGGAGCCAGTCTCATAGGATGGTGACGGCCGCAGCCGCGTGCTGGCAGGCCGCTCGAGGTTCAGTGGAGCTAGTCCCATGGGTTGGTGACAGCCATCGCCTCCTCATAGCGGATCGCTATCACTCGGGGGACTGACGGTGATGGCCGTAGAGCTTGCGGTGGATGAAGGGTTGAAGGCCTTCATCGTGCGCCCATTTCGGAGGAGTTCGGGCTCCTGAAGAGGAAGCTTGGAGGGAGTTCAGCTCCCATAGGCGTCTGGCTAGAGGTATGCAACTAAGGCTCGTCCGCTGAGGAGTTTGGCTGCTGGGAATTCGAAGCTCGGCCGTTGGAGAGTTCGGCTGAATGTTGGACTTCGGCTGAGGCTCGTCAGCTGAGGATTTGAGGAGCTCGACCGCTATGCGGTTCAGCCAGCTGGAGAGATTCGATCCTGACGAGGGGAGTCTGGAGAAGCTCGATGGCTGAACGGGTTGGAATAAGCTCAACCATCGGGGGCTCGGTCGAAGCCCGACTGCTTGGAGTCCAAGGAGCTCGGGCGCTAAGTAGTTCGGCCGGCTGTAGGAGTTTGGCTGAGACCCATCCATCGAAGCTCTTCCATGGCTATAGGTTGCATTAGGCTGAGCGTCGAGCTAGACTTCGGCGGGAGCGGAATTTATCCCCAACACTAGCCCCCCCACTCCCGAGTTTGAAAATCGAAGGAAGGGAGTGCAGGAAAGGCGACTGTCGGAGTCTTCCTCCGAGCTCTGTGCTGGTCTAGGTCGAAGCCCGGGGGGATCTCGCCTCCAGCTGAAGGTGATATCGAGGTTGAAGCCCAACGAAGATCCCATTTCCAGTCGGGGTTGACACGGTTGCTTTCTCTAGCCAAGGTCAATGTTGAAGCTCCCCAGTCGAGGTTGACATGATAGCTTTCTCTAGCCGAGATCGATGTTGAAGCTCTCTGGCCGAGGTCATCGCGGGCCTTACCTCTATCCGAGGTTACTCAGGCACTCTGGTCGAGGTTGATGCGAGCGCTCGGGGGAGATCTCATCTCCTACTATCAAAGTTGGCCCAGTCCCTCGAGGGAGATCTGATCCATAGCCGAAGTTGTCCACGATCACTCGGGAGAGATCTTATCTCTGACCGAGCCTTCCTCGGGGGAGATCTTATCTCGAGCAGTCGAGGTCGAAGTGCACGCTCGGGGGAGATCTTATCTCCTACGGTCGAGCTTTCCTCGGGGGAGATCTTATCTCCTCTCATCTCCTGCGGCAAAGTGCCCTCGGGGGAGATCTTATCTCCTGCAGTCGAGCTTCCCGCGCTCGGGGGAGATCTTATCTCCTGCGGCTGAGCTTCCCTCAGGGGAGATCTTATCTCCTACGGCCGAGGTCGAAGTGCGCGCTCGGGGGAGATCTTATCTCCTGCGGTCGAGCTTCCACGCTCGAGGGGGATCTTATCTCCTGTGGCCGAGCTTTCCTCAGGGGAGATCTTATCTCTCGAGGTCGAAGTGCGCGCTCGGGGGAGATCTTATCTCCTACGGTCGAGCCTTCCTCGGGGGAGATCTTATCTCCTGCGGTCGAGCTTTCCTCGAGGGAGATCTTATCTCCTGCGGCCGAGGTCGAAGTGCGCGCTCGGGGGAGATCTTATCTCCTTTGGTCGAGCCTTCCTCAGGGGAGATCTTATCCCCTGTGGTCGAGGTCGAAGTGCGCGCTCGGGGAGATCTTATCTCCTGCGGCCAAAGTGCGCGCTCGGGAGAGATCTTATCTCCTACGGTCGAGCTTCCTACGCTCGGGGGAGATCTTTCTCCTACGACCGAGCTTCCCTCGGGGGAGATCTTATCTCCTGCGGCGAGGTCGAAGTGTGCGCTCGGGGGAGATCTTATCTCCTACAGCCGAGCTTCCCGCACTCGGGGGGGATCTTATCTCCTGTGGTCGAGCTTCCCTCAGGGGAGATCTTATCTCCTACGGCCGAGGTCGAAGTGCGCGCTCGGGGAGATCTTATCTCCTATGGCCGAGCCTTCCTCGGGGGAGATCTTATCTCCTACGGTCGAGGTCGAAGTGCATGCTCGAGGGAGATCTTATCTCCTGCAGCCGAGCTTCCCACGCTCGGGGGAGATCTTATCTCCTGCGGTCGAGCTTCCCTCGGGGGAGATCTTATCTCCTGCGGCCGAGCTTCCCGCGCTCAGGGGAGATCTTATCTCCTACGGTCGAGCCTTCCTCGGAGGAGATCTTATCTCCTACGATCGAGGTCAAAGTGCGCGCTCGGGGGAGATCTTATCTCCTACGGCCGAGCTTCCGTCGGGGGAGATCTTATCTCCTATGGCCGAGGTCGAAGTGCACGCTCGGGGGAGATCTTATCTCCTGCGGCCGAGCCTTCCTCGGAGGAGATCTTATCTCTTATGGCCGAGGTCGAAGTGCGCGCTTGGGGGAGATCTTATCTCCTACGGTCGAGCTTCTCGTGCTCGGGGGAAGTGCGCGCTCGGGGGAGATCTTATCTCCTATGGTCGAGCTTCCCACGCTCGAGGGAGATCTTATCTCCTACGGTCGAGCTCTCCTCGATCTGCCCCCGTTAGTGTGAGGTCCCCCTCTAGTTCCCAATATGGCGAATATTTGATAGCTTCATTCCCTGTTACCGCAGTTTCTGCACCACAGAATAATAATGCGGAAATGAAGCAACTTTACTGAAGGGATATCATTGGTAATACATCCTCAGATTCTCTGAGTTCCAAGGTCGCGGAAGCTTCCTCCCTTCGAGCTCTTTCAAACGATAAGCACCAGGCCGGACGGCCTCCACCACTTCGTACGAGCCTTCCCAATTAGGGGCGAGTTTTTCCTGACTTTGAGGCTGAGAGATAGCGGCTCGTCGGAGCACTAAGTCCCCCACTCTGAACGTCTTGCTTCTGACTCTAGAGTTGTAATACCGAGCCACCTTCCATCTATAGGCCGCCGTCCGGATGCGAGCTTCCTCCCTTTTTTATTCCAGCAGGTCGAGGTCGACTCGGAGGTCTTGGGGATTGTGTTGCTCATTGAAGCCCACGACTCGTGCAGAAGGGAGCTTGAGCTCGATCGGGATAACTACTTCAATATCAAAGGCCAAGGCGAAGGGTGTTTCTCGAGTGGGCATCCTCTGAGTAGTTCGATATGCCCAGAGGACATGGTAGAGTTCGTCCACCCAGGCCCATCCTGTCCTGTCGAGCCTCGCTTTGATTCCTTGCAGTAGGGTCCGGTTGGTTATCTCAGCTTCCCCATTGGCCTGCGGGTGAGCCACCGACGTAAAGCGGTGGGAGATGTTTAGTCCTTCGCAGAACTCGATGAACCATGCCCCAGCGAACTGTCGCTCATTGTCGGTTATGAGGATTCGGGGTAGACCGAACCAACAGACTAGTGACTTTCAAACGAAGTCTTGTACCTTGGCCTCGATAATCCTTACGAGTGGTTCGGCTTCGACCCACTTAGTAAAGTAGTTGATCACGACCAAGAGAAACTTCCTCTGCCCCGACGCCGCTGGAAAGGGGTCGAGTATATCCATCCCCCACTGTGCAAATGGCCAGGGCGAGCTGAGCAGAGTGAGTTTGGATGCAGGCTGCCTCTGTACGCTGGCGTTCTTCTAGCAGCGGTCGCACTTCTTTACGTATTCCACGGAGTCGCCAAACAGGGTCGGCCAGTAGTACCCCTACTGGAGCAGTTTTCTCGATAGGGACCTGGCTCCTATGTGACTTCCACAGAGTCCTTCGTGCACATCCCGCAGCACGAGGGTGGCCTCCGAAGGTCGGAGGCATCTTAGCAACGGGAGGGAGTACGACCTCTTATACAACCTGTCTTTGTATAAGACGTAGCGGAAAGCCTGATTCCTGAGCTTCCGAGCTTCTTTCGAATCGTGGGGAAGGGCCCCCTCCCTAAGGTATGCAACCAGCGGGTCGATCCAGCTTGGCTCGAACTCCGTTTGTAGGATGACCCGAGGCTCTTTCGGGGTTGGGCACTTTAGGATCTCCAAAAATACTCCACTGGTTAGTTCGGTCGGGGCAGAAGTGGCCAACTTAGAGAGAAGGTCGACTTTCGCATTTTTCGCCCTCGGAATATGTCGAACGCCGAAGCTGTCAAAGGCCGGAGTCAAATCCCTCACCCTCCCGAGGTATCTCGCCATGCTTTCCTCCCACGCCTCGTAACTACTGCTGACTTGGCCGACCACCAGCTGGAAATCGCTGTAGATCTGAAGTCGATCTACTTTCAGCTCCCTTGCTATCTTTAATTCGGCTATCAGCGCTTCATATTCGGCCCCATTGTTGGTCACCGAAAACTCGAAGCGCAGCGCATACTCGACGATGACTCCCTCGGGGCTAACCAGGACCAGCCCTGCACCAGCTCCAGCGGAGTTGGACGAGCCATCCACGTGCAGGGTCCAGGAGCCTACGGGGAGGTCGACACTTTCCTTGGTGGGGTTCAGTCGTGGTAGCTCGGCTTCGTCTAGGCCCGACTCTGCTTCGGTGTCGATCTCGATCAGCCCTAGCTCGGCCTCGGCCGAAATTATGCATTCCAGCATGAAATCCGCCAGTATCTGGGCCTTGACTGACAGCCTAGGCCGATAGTTGATGTCGAACTCCATGAGTTCGATCGCCCATTTTGTGATTCTTCCAGAAGGGTTTGCCCGGTGAAGGACTTCTTTTATTGGTTGGTCCGTGAGGACCGTTATGGTGTGCTCCTGAAAATAAGGTCGGAGCTGCCTGATGGCAATTAAGAGAGAGTAAGTTAATTTTTCCAGTCTAGAGTACCTGGTCTCCGTGTCCCTCAAGACTCGGCTGATGTAGTAGATCGACCATTGTGCCTTCGCTTCTTCCCTGACCAGCACCGCCGCCAGGGCCCCGGGGGAGACAGCAACGTACAAAAATAATTCCTCCCCAAGTTCGAGCTTTGCCAGCAGTGGGGGCGAGCCGAGGTAGCTTTTGAGCTCTTCAAATGCCTGTTGGCACTCCACCGTCCAGGAGAAGTCCTTCGATCGCTTGAGAACGCAGAAGAAGGGCATGCATCATTCGGTCGACCTTGACACGAAGCGACTTAGGGACGCCACTTTCTCGGTCAGGCGCTGAACCTCCTTGATCGTCCTCGGAGTGGTCATTTCTTGAATGGCTCGAATTTTCTCGGGGTTCGCTTCGATTCCTCGTCTCGACATCATGAACCCCAAAAATTTTTCGGAGATCACACCAAAGGCGCACTTGGCCGGGTTCAGCCTCACCTTATGCCTCCTGAGTGCACCGAAGGCTTCTTCAAGGTCGACGAGGTGGTCCGTTGAAGCTCGGCTTTTAACGAGCATATTATTTACGTACACCTCCATGTTGCGGCCGATCTACTCCTTGAAGATCTTATTAACCAAACGTTGGTATGTTGCCCCCGCGTTCTTGAGTCCAAAAGACATGATCCTATAGCAGTAAAGACCTCGGTCAGTAATGAAAGCGATCTTCTCTTCATCCTCGGGCGCCATGCATATCTGGTTGTAACCAAAAAAGGCATCCATGAAGGTGAGGAGCTCGTGGCCTAAGGTTGCATCCACCAGCTGGTCGATCCTAGGTAGGGGGTAGCTATCCTTCGGGCAAGCCTTGTTCAGCTTCTTGAAGTTGACGCACATCCTCCACTTGTTATTTGCTTTCTTGACAAGAACCATGTTCGAGACCCAGGTCGGATAGCTAACCTCCCGGATGAGTCCGACTTTGAGGAGCTTGTCTACTTCTTCGGTGATCGCTTTCTGCCTTTCCGAGGTGTGGTGGCGCAGCTTTTCTTTTATAGGCCGGTGCCTCGGATCGATGGCCAGCCGATGTTCCATGAGCTCGGCGTCGATCCCTGGCATATCCGCTGGGTCCAGGCAAAGACGTCCGCGTTCCTTCTGAGGAAAGCGACGAGCTATTTTCGAACCTCGGTTGCCAGGTTGGAGCCGATCTGCACCACATGCTCCGAGCTTCCGTCATTCAAGGGTACAAGGACGAGGTCCTCGGCGGGCTCGCCCCGCTCCTCAGTGAGGTCGTCGCAGACGTCCAGTCCATCAATAAGACAAGGGTCGGGCTGATCTCCCTTATGTAGGGCGATCGAGTAGCAATACCTCGCCAGAGCCTGGTCTCCTCTGACCTCTCCGACCCCATGGTTCGTTGGAAACTTCATCTTCAAATAATAGGTCGACACTACCGCCCGGAGTGCATTTAGACCAGGTCGGCCGAGGATCGCGTTATAGGCGGACGGAGTCCTCACGACTAGGAAGTTGACCGGAGCCTTGGCCTGCTTTGGGCATCGCCTCGCTGTTACGGTCAATGTTATTTCGCCTTCGACTGGTACGGTGTTGCCGGCAAACCCTACCAGCGGAGAATTTATTGGCTCCAAGCGATCGTTGGGCAGGGACATTTTTAAGAAGGCATCGTAGAACAATACATCAGCCGAACTTCCGTTATCTAGCAAAATACGGCGTACATCATAGTCAGTGATATTCAAGGAAATTATAACTACGTCATTGTGCAGAAATTGGATCCCCCGGCCGTCCTCCTCGGTGAAGGCCACGGGCTCCGCGATCCTTTGCTTCTTCACCGATCTTCTGGGTCCACTGGTCTCCCCTTCCCGAGGTCCCCCCGAGATAGTATTGATGATGCCAAGGGGCGGCCGACCTTCCTGGCTCTCCCCACACGATGGTACCACCCTTGGCCGCTCCCCTCGCTCTTCGGGCCGCCTTTGCAGGAATCGGCCGAGTCTACCTCGTTTGATGAGCTTTTCGATCTCATCTGGGAGTTGGACGCACTCTTCGGTGTCGTGGCAATCTGTTGGTGCAAAAATTGGTTGTCGTCGGAGGTTGCTGGAGTCGAGGCCGCTGAGGTCGCCATCGAGGACCTACAAAATAAAGTCCCATCCGGAGTCGGTGGGGGGTGGCTCCGGTAGGACCCTCCGATGCTCAAGTCAGCTCTAGCCAACAGGAATGGAGTGCTCGGAATGAGTTCCGGAGCTTAGAGAAGAGGAGGAGAGCTTAGAGATCAGAGAGATTAGAGTTAGCGTATCTGGAGGAGTCCTTTTTATAGTGGAGCTTGATGGTGACAGTTGCAGCGGCGTGCTGGCGGGCCGCTCGAGGTTCGGTGGAGCCAGTCTCATGGGAAGGTGCCATGTGCGGCGGATTGATGGTGACAGCTACAGCCACGTGCTGGCGGGCCGCTCGAGGTTCGATGGAGCCAATCTCATGGGATGGTGACGGCTGTAGCCACGTGCTGGCGGGCCGCTCGAGGTTCGACAGAGCCAATCCCACGGGATGGTGACAGCCATCACCTCCTCATAGCGGATCGCTATCACTCGGGGGACTGACGGTGATGGTCGCAGAGCTTGCGGTGGATGAAGGGTTGAAGGCCTTCGTCGTGCGCCCATTTTGAAGGAGTTCGAGCTCCTGAAGAGAAAGCTTGGAGGGAGTTCGGCTCCCATAGGTGTCTGGCTAGAGGTATGCAGCTAAGGCTCGTCCGCTGAGGAGTTCGGCTGTTGGGAATCCGAAGCTCGATCATTGGAGAGTTTGATCGAATGTTGGACTTCGGCTGAGGCTCGTCAACTGAGGAGTTCGAGGAGCTCGACCGCTATACGGTTCGGTCGACTGGAGAGGTTCGGTCCTAACGAGGGGAGTCTGGAGATGCTAGGTGGCTGAATGGGTTGGAATAAGCTCGGCCGCCGAGGGCTCGGCTGAAGCCCGACTACTTGGAGTCCAAGGAGCTCGGGCGCTAAGTAGTTCGGCCGGCTATAGGAGTTCGGCTGAGACCCATCCGTCGAAGCTCTTCCATGGCTATAGGTTGCATTAGGCTGAGTGTCGAGCTAGACTTCGGCGGGAGCGGGATTTATCCCCAACAAAGACTATGAACTCTAGAGGTCTGGGGTCTTATTTATAGGTGTTGGAATGCTGGAGACTTTTTCTATAGGCAATATGGGACTAAAGATATTTTAATCATCAAAATTGGAAGAAATCCGAGTGAAATTCAGATTAAAAAGAGTCCTGGACAAATACTATTGCTCTGGATGAAATCTGGCCATTAGATATGGATCAAATGATCCAAAAAATGTCAAAATCAAATGTGTATCAGTCCAGATCAGGTTGAATTAAATTTTGATCGTTGATCATGCATTGATGGAGAAAATCTGATCGTTGATCGCGCATTTGAAGTCCTGATCACTGTCGGGAGCTCTCTCTGCCATCGAATCATCTCCTGGATCGAGTGCTGCCATTGGATGGCGATCCGCGTGAAGCTGATTTTGAATCAAATTCAATTTTAAACCTCCATCATCCGATCTTGACCGCAAGCTACTGCAGCCATCCGATCACATAATTACTATTCTCATGGACCGCGTGGATCGACTACACCATACATCATAATGAATTAGTGCCTCTTATTGTCGAGTGAAAAGTTCAAAATGCCCTTTAAGCCCTGATAGATTTTCTGTAGATCCTTAAAGGGTCTACGTCCACCACGTGTCACTCTGTGATTCATAAGTTTTGGCTGAGTTGGTGGTCCATGCCTGGATCGTGGATCGACTGATGGCTTTTATGGCTGAGTCGGCTTGCGTGGCTGGCTTGACGCACTGACTTCATCAGCTTGGCTCGATGCATTTAGATGCGCCGGCTGATATGGCACGGTGGCTTGAACCGACTAAGCCGTATGTTATTTTTCATTTGATTTTTATTTATTTTATTTCTTTAGAAATTTATATCTTCTTCGTTTTAGCTCCATTTTGTGCAAAACTTATTTTGTTGTGATAAAAAAGATAAACTCTTTCCATTGATATTAAAATTTAATTTTTAATTTTTTTTTAATTAATTTTTTAATTATTAAAAATATGAATTTCTTAAAAATATATATAAATTGATCATTAATTCTTAAAAATTAATATAAATTAATTGATAAATTAATACTTTTATTGATGAATTTATGATACTTATCACAACCTCTAACTTAAGCTTTGCTCATCCTCGAGTAAAGAAAAAATTTAGTTTTAAATATCTTTTAACTTTAGAGTTTTGAATTTTACCTAAATAGTTTTCAAAATGGCCACTGATATTTAGTAGAGTATAAGTGAGATATATTATTGGGGTATTAATATTTATTAATAGAAAAATTAAGTAAAGACCATTAATTTTTTTTAAAAATTTTCTAAATTATCCTATCTTTATCTTTGATTTGTCTGAACTTTCATATAAGCAAGTGTATTGCTACTTTCATCCTTCATTTATTGATTTTTATTTTCACATTGCTCACTTTTTTATGTGAATATCATTGCTTACTTAGGCAATGAGATCCGATTACTCGATGGAAATCAATATTTTTTTTTTTAACATTGTATCACTATTGAGTGTCTTAATCCCTTAAGCTTTCTATTTGATTCATGTAGCGAGTCTTAGATCAATGACTCCCAAACCAATTGATTTTAGGGTACTAGGTATAAAATACCCCTCGGGCTTACTAGCTCGAATCAAACAGGCTATGAGTTAAGACTAGCTTTACAACGAGCTTCTTTGCTCTTCCCATCTTTTGATGCGAAACTCAATGCTTGCTTAGGCAAAAAGGCCCGATTACTTAGTGAGAAGTACTTGAAAACTATTTTATTTTAATTATTTTATATGAAAAAAATGTATAGTTATCTTACACAAGCCCATAAAAAGTAAACTTTTTTTTGATGCTAGTACGAAAAATTAAAAATGCTCAAAGAATTTTTTTTTTTTTTATGTTCTAGACTTAACTCTTTATTAGATTTTCTTAATACTTGATTCCTCAATATCTCATAGATTTTTTGATTCATGCATCAATTTTTTTTTAAAAATGCTTAGTTTAATTCAATTCTTAAGTGTAATTGGATGTCTAAATACTAAATACTAATTTTTTTGAGGACTTAAAAAGTTTTAAAAATTTTATTATTTTTCTCTTCTCTAACTTAATTGACATTATCCTCAATGGAGAAGAAAAAATAAAAGATGTAATAAAGAACATGAAAGAATACATCTGACTATATTTTTGATCCAGCACATGCCTTTGAGAATTTTGGCACTTCCTCCAACTTATTCAACATGTCCTAAAAAAATAAATTAAAAAAATAAATTCGATGAAGAAAAACTAAATATTGAGTTGCCTTCCAACAAGCGCTAAGTTTACCATCTCCAGTCAGACACAATGCAGCTTACTATCCTATGTCGAATATTGGATTGACAAATTTTAATGATTTTGAATTGTCAATCTCAAAAAGTTGATTTATAATTTTATTATTGATATATTCATTATTAATTAGGGGAACATAATTTATGATCCCATTATCAGACCCATGTTTATTAAGAATTTCTCCTATTTGTTCTTTTAAAATGCTCATGAATTGAGTTTTTGTATTAGGAGTTAAGTTTGATTCAATGGGTGTTAGAAGGGTGTCTAAAGATGGATTTAATTCTAAAGGTAAATTAATATGATCTTTCTTAAACAACTTCATTGATACTTTATTACATGCTTCTTGATTTTTGTAAGAAGAACCGGCTTCTAGGATTGAAGGGAACAGAACATTATAAGTCTCACGTAAATCATTTATTCTCTTTTTTCTTATGTTTATCTCATTTAAATTGGAACTAGTATCAATACTAATTCCTGACTCGGATTCTTCTATGTGGTTAGTCTCAGTACTAACCTATTCCTCGAAATTTTTATTTTGACTAGCATCAGTACTAGCTTCCCTCACCTAGTCTTAGTATGGATTTATAAGAATCCTATAGCTTTTAAGTTTAGATATTACTTTGGCATTCTCAAATTAGGGATTCTTAAGTGAGACATTAAATTGATAACTTGGTCCAGATGGTTGGTGGACATTAGGTGGGTTGTTTAAAATTGGTAGATTTGATAGTTGATCTAGTTCTCTCTTCGTGTTAGACTCAGCTAGTTATCCAATTTGAGCTTCTAGCTTGACGATAGATTCTTGTTGAGTCAAGATCGATTGTTGTTGATTCAGAATTAATTATTGAAGTTGGTTAAATCTATCATCAGCTAGATTGGTCTTTTGAGGAGGTGGGTATGATAGCTAGTTGTTATATGATGACTGGGTAAACTAACTAGGCTGACCATTATTATAGGCATAGTTTTAGTATTGGGGCCTATTTTGATAGTTTTGGATAAGTAAAATTTGGGTCTGAGCCTGAGTCTGTTGGGATATCCAAGAAAAATTAGAGTAGTTACTCTAATATTGGTTATATGAATATGAAAGAAAATTATTAATCGGCTTGGAGTAGCTTTGAGTAGCTTAAACTTATTCTTGGATAAAATGTGAAAACTATGCAGCATGATGGGTTGAGCTAGGTGATGTGAATTATGCAGAAGATTGCTGACCTAGGATTATGAGTTGATCTAATTTCTGGGCAAGAAGATCAACTTTATCTAATTTTTGGACTATTAGGTTCAGATTAGCTATTTGATTATCAGGTTTAATGTGAATCAACCATTCAATTAAGTTCAACTAAATCAGAAAAAAGTGATTTTCTATCGTGCATGCATTAGTGTAACCCTAATATATGGTCAAAATTTTTTAGATTTTTATATATATATATTTTTTATTATTTTATTATATTATTATTTTTTTTTAAATTATTTTTTTAAATTATTTAAATTATTATTTTTAATTTAATTTAATTTAATTATTATTTTTCATATATTTTTTTAGTTAGTTTAATTTAATTTTTATTTTATTTTATTTTATTTTTAGAGGAGAAAGGAGAAGAAAGACAGACTAAGGAGTTCTAGAACTAAGAAGAGAGAGAAGAATTAGATTTAATTAGGTTTGATGTGGGTTAGCAATCAAATTAGTCAATCAATCCTAACTAAGGGTTATCCTAGATCTAGACAGCTCCTAACTACCAAAGTCATTTTCAAGCCCTCCAAGTATAAGATCAGCCAATCAACTGGCCAGATAAGTGTAAGATCGGTGGGAGTTCTCCCATTGCTTGCCTTAGATATCAATTATGCTTGGCCAGGTAAGCTTACAAAATCAATTAGAAACCACCTTCCTTTGGATCCAATCATTTCTAAATTACTTTCCTAGACACCAATCAAATTGACTAACTCTAACTTAGTTCAACTCTTAGGATTCCTTGTCCTATTGAGCTCAAGCTCTTAGAGCTGATGTCTAATTGATTTTAAAATTAAAAACTTAGGTCAATGCATGATGCTGGTTGGTTATTTGTGGGCTAAGAAAGGATGATCAAATCTCCATCTTTTCTTATTTAATTGAGTGTTATCCTTAATTTGGTTTAATATAAATATGCACAAAAAAATTTTCAATCAAAGAGTTCTATGCAATTTAAACTAGATGCATGCAACTAATTGAATTCTGAAAGGCTTACCTTACCTTCAGCAATCATCAAAAAAAATAAAAATAAAAATAAAATCAATATGATGTATGCTCTAAATAGTTAAAATTTTTAATCTTATCATGAAATTTTTAATTAAATTTAAGTAAAAAATTTTTAAAAGAAATTAATAATAAAATAAATAAATAAATAAAAAGAAAAAAGGACTAGGGTTAGGATTGATCTCGCTAAGCAAAACTAAATGATTTGTTCCTTGCCCTGGTTCTTTTTATTTTTTAACCTCTTTTTCTGCAAAACAAACAAAAGTTAGCAAGCAATGTTTATAAGAAAATAAAAAATTTATTTATAATTTATTTATAAAAAAATTAAAGAGATCAAAAATTTAATGTCCGTGACTTTTCCAACAACGGTGCCAAAAATTTGATATGTTTATTGAAATTATTTTTAATTTATTTAAAATAAATTAAAAAAATTAAAATAAAAAATAATCTTCGACAACGATGCCAAAAATTTGATAAGAGCGTGATATTATCGTTAAGACACCATATTTATCAGTTTAATCCGACTTCTTAAAAATTAAGAATACATAGATAGCAGTGAGTTGGATCGAATCCATATAGAAGGTAGTATTTTTAGATTTGAAATCTTTGACTTTTTTTAAAAAAAAAAGAAAAGAGTTTTGAAATCAAAAGTAAAGTCGAAAAATAAAAAGCAAAAATTAAAAGATGCAGAAATTTAAACTTGGTACTAAGATCTACTAGTTAGATCATAGCATCTACTTGCAATAAAATAAAAAGCAATAATTAAAGTATAGAAATTAAATTGCAATAAAAATAAAGAGCTAAAATTAAAGTACAAAAAATAAAATTTTTATTAATTAAAATTTTAAAATTTAAATACATAAAATTTAAAAATAAAATAAAATAAAATAAAATAATCTGATCTTTGATCTTGGATCGGCATTGGTGGAAAGATGGTATAGAAGCCCAGCTTTTTTTCTCGACATTAGTTGCCTTAAAGCAGCCATTAACCCAAAGCTTGGCTTCACCCTATACCAAATCTTCATCTTGATCGAAGACTATGAACTCTGGAGGCCTGAGGTCATATTTATAGGTGTTGGAAAGTTAGAGACTTTTCTATAGGCAATGTGGGACTAAAGATATTTTAATCATCAAAATAGAAAGAAATTTGAGTGAAATTCGGATTAAAAAGAGTTTTGGATGAATTCTATTGCGCTAGATGAAATCTGGCCGTCAGATATGGATCAAACGATCCAAAAAATACCAAAATTAGATGTGTATCAGCATAGATCATGTCAGATTAAATTCTGGCCATTGATCACACGTTGATGGAGAAAATCTGATCGCTGATCGTGCATTTGGAGTCTTGATCACCGTCGAAAGCTCTCTCTGCTGTCAGATCATCCCTCTGGATCGAGTGCTACCGTTGGATGGCGATCCATGTGAAGCTGATTTTGAATCAAATTCAGTTTTAAACCTCCACCGTCCGATCTTGATCGTAAGTTACTACAGCCGTCCGATCGTGCAATTACTATTCTCATGGACCGCGTGGACCGGCTGCACCATACACCATAATGAATCAGTGCCTTCTGTCGTCGAGTGAAAAGTCCAAAATATCCCGTGAGCCATGATAGATTTTTTGTAGACTCTTTAAGGATCTAGGTCCACCACATGTCGCTCCGTGATTCATTGGTTTCTATTGAGCTGGTAGTCCACGCTTGGATCGTAGACCGGCTGACGGCTTCTATGGCTGAGTTAGCTTATGTGGTTGGCTTGGCATGCTGGCTTCGTCGACTTGGCTCAGTGCGTTTGGATGCATCAACTGATATGATGCAGCGGCTTGAGCCGGTTGAGCCGTATGTTATTTTTCATTTGATTTTTATTTATTTTATTTCTTTAGAAATTTATATCTTCTTCGTTTTAGCTCTATTTTGTACGAAACTTATTTTATTGTGATCAAAAAAATAATCTCTTTCCATTGATAATAAAATTTAATTTTTTAATTTTTATTATTTTTTAATTATTAAAAATATGAATTTCTTAAAAATATATATAAATTGATCATTAATTTTTAAAATTTAATATAAATTAATTGATAAATTAATACTTTTATTGATGAATTTATGATACTTATCAGAGTTCGTTAGAAGATGAATACTTTATGATGAAAAATATTAAAAATATATTTTATTTATTAATAAATTAATTATAATTACAATAAGTCCAACCGTCAATAGGGCTGATGATTGGCTTTGGGACATATTTTTCAACATATTACACATCTGAGAAAGGTGATTTGGGGCTTGAAAAATTTGAGAGAGAAGCCTAGGGCATAGGATTTTGTAAAGGCACCAATCAAGATGCTTTGATGAGAGAAGAAAGAAGAAGAAGAGGGTCTTCTTCTAAGTTTTTTTTTTCACTCCTATTCCTCCATCTTTGTGAGTGTTTAAGAGGTGTCTCAGCATTATGAATTATCTTCCTCGACTTCAGAAAGTTGGAGAGTCCAAGCTTGAAGAAAAGAAGATCCAGATCGACTATTGGAGAAGGATCAGTATAGTACTAGTATACTGTGCTGATTTCTGGGTATCGGACTTCAGATCTACAATCGAGAGCTCGTGTGGATAACTCATAGAGGTCGGACATATGTGCAGCTCAGAGCAACCATTTCAGGCTCGGATCAGCGAGTTAAGAAACTTGAGATTCAAAGGTAAGAGTGATCTAATCTTCCCATTACATGTCTAGATCCGATCTAGAGTAGTCTGCTGTTGATATGATTAATATGCAGTTCTTTTGATATTTTATTTTTTAATTTAATAGCATGCCTTAATCATATAATAGGATCCTATATCTAAGATTTTATATTATATTGTTCATGATTTAATATGATTAATTCATCTTTTCTGCTGCAATTTTGAAAAGTTTCAAAAACTAATCTTAGAATCCTAGATGGTTCCTACACTTAGAACTTCTAGAACACTCGCACCCGCACCCCCACCACCCCCATCATCACTCATGGCCGCCGGCATACTCTCCATCTACCTCCACTGTCCTAGCCCGCGACTACCAAAAGGGAAACCAGACCCTCCACGAGACCCTTATTCTAATGACTGCCAAGCACCTTGATGATGAGCACCACATCGACGACGGTAGTTTCTCATCCAAACTATTTTATATTTTTTTATTAATTTATGAAAATTTTATTTTAATTTGTTCATTATATTCTCGGTCAGGAAGGAAAAAAATAATATACAAAATGATTTGATGTAGTTTAGAATGGAATCAAACTATCTAAATAGTTTGGTTCGATTCGATTTTAATAAATAAAATGATTTGATTTGATTTAAAAATTTTTTAAATTATTTTAAAATGATTTGATTTGGTTTGACCTTCAAATAGAATCATATGTCTAAATTTGTAGGGATGTTTATGTAATTTAATTTTTTAATCAATACTCCTCGACCGTTATTGGAATAGCGGCCCATTAAATGGCTAGCAACCGGCTATTCCCGGTATGCCATCGGTATCCGGCCGCTCGACGTGAACTTCTCTCCTTCCTACTTACCGCCGCTTTCGACCGCCGTGAACGCATCCTCATCTCCCCTTTTTCGGCCGCCGCGCTGCACTGCAATCACCTTCTGTCCATCGCCGCCTCCCTCCACCGGTGTGAACCGCCCGTCGCCGCCCGTCGCTGCCGTTACCCACCCACTTCTCGTCGCCGGAGATTAACCCTAACTCGTCGTGCTTCCTTGCCCTCCCTTTCGAATCTTCCCCTCGTAACACCCTAAACCCTACTTCTTATCAATCATCTATTCGAAATCTCAGCCGTTTCTTCCTGCCTCCAGCTTTTCTAATGCGCCGGCTGGTTCCGATCGGTTCGCTTCCGAAAAGATTAATATTTACTCTAAACCCTAGTTCTAATCTCGCCGCTTGCCCGCATTCCCTTCTCTTCTTCTCATCTGAATCTGTTGTGAATCCTAATCCCTCTTCACTTTCTGCCCCAAATTCTGACCGTAATTCTCGTTATTTTCTTTCAAAAATCCCAATTCTTTTCCCATTCGATGTTAAGCGGCAAGTTGGGTTGTTTTCAACCCTTTATCCTGTTATTTACAAGGCATCAGCAACAAGAAACCTGGCAGTGTTTTTGAAATGTAGCTTCACGCATCCACAGTCCGTTAAATTTTGCTTTCATTTGTTTTCGACTTATTCTTGTACATCTCCTAAGAAACCCGGTGCTCCTAATACTTTTGCAAGATCCAGTACGACTGAAAGAAAACCTCGGGTTCATAATGTGGAAATAGATCCAAATAAGGCGATCGAGATTGTCGAAATGATCAGAGAAGATGCAAGTGATGTGGAATCAAAGTTGAATAAGCTAAATCTGAGGCTTTCCCATGCTTTAGTTTCTGAGATTCTTCATGTTTTGAATGATCGTGGCATTTCGGCATTACGTTTCTTTAGCTGGGTTTTGAATTCTGGCCAGCATTTTAAGCCTACTGCGGGAATTCACAATCAGATTGTAGACAATCTTGGTCGGTTAGATGATTTTGAAACTATGTTCCGAATGTTATGCAAGCTCTCTTCAGTGGGGCATTGTCTAAACGAAAAGGCTTTTAGTTTTCTGACTGGCAGTTCTATTAGCCTTAAGGATTCCATCAGCAAAATCATAGAAACACTAAATGGAGTTGGAGGGTCGTGTCGAGTATCTGGAATTTACTCACTGATTAAGGTGCTCTGTGCGATTAATGCCTTTCATCTTGCTATCTTTGTAATGGAAGAGACAGCAAGAAAGACTTCTTACTACAATGTGCTTATTGCAGCAAAGTGTCAGAATGGTGATTTCCAAGGGGCCCGAGATTTACTTGATGAGATGAGAAGATTTGGTTGCAACCCAAATACTAAATCTTATAATTATCTACTAGGAAGCCTGTTTAAGAACAAGAGAGTTGTTGAAGCTTGTGAGTTGCTTGAAACAATGGAAGAATTGGGTTACCTTCCAGACATGGTTACTTTCGAGGTGGTCATTATTCATGCATGTAAGGCCAATAGGATGGATTTTGCGGTTGAGTTACTTAACCAGATTTTGTCCAAAGGGATTAAGCCAAGGATGGCGATGCATGCGGCACTCATCAAGGGATACTATTGGTCTGGGCGAATGGAAGATACATACAAGTATGTGGTTGATATGAGTGTGAAGGATAGGTGCTCCAGCAATATGAATTACAGCTTACTTGCCAGCCTTTTACATGCATCGGGGAGGGTGGTAGAAGCAGGCAGGGTTCTTCATGAGATGATGAAGAAGGGATTGAAACCTAATTTCCCTGTTTATGTGCGAGTAACAAAAGATTTACACAAAATGAGTAGGGGAGATTTGGCTTCAGAATTAAAATCTATATTTCTGAAGTTTACCTTAAAGCACTGATGCTGGATGATGTTTCTTTACAATTTACATCTGAAGTTTGTATGGATTCAGACGATTCCATTCTGAAGTATAAATATGACATTTGATAGTTGTTCTATGATTTTGAAGGCTGCCACAAAGGTTGTAAACAACAAAGAGGTGAGTTAGTCAAAATCATCACTTTGCAATACCTTTAAAATCTTGTAATGGACTAGAACAAATGATTTTGGCTTATTTCTGCATATTTTTGACTTAATTGTGGACCAGAACAAATGATTTTGGCTTATTTGTGCATATTTTTGACTTAATTGTGCATATTTTTGGTCATTCTACCTGATTTGAACAACCATCAAATATGGTGCTCTATAGCAAATTTCAATCAGACTATGACATAGAACTTATAGAATTCATATGCAAATATTGCATACCTTGTTTAGTTCCATATTTAAGAAAATATAAAATTATTTGTTGTTTTCTATTTATTACTTCTGAGTTCTGACATATAAGAATCCCTACTCTTATTTTTTCATATGGTAGTGATTTTTAGTTCTGTCAATGTTTTTTTCTTATGAAAGTAGAGGTACAACTGTAGGAAATTTTAATTACGTGAGATGGAGTGACAAGCATTGTTGATGTATGTAAGTTGTAGATTTGGGATCATTTGCAAGGTTTGTTATATAATTTAACATTGTGATGGAGCATTATATGCATAATCAGATTAATAGGTAGCTGAAAATGGAATCATATGCATTTGGATAAGGTTGTGAGCTTACTTTGTGTACTTATGCACTAAGGCTTGAAGCCACATTGCATATTTGTTATGAGGTTTGAGGCCCACTGTGTATATCAGATGTGATTACCATGCATGCCTATTAAATAGATGCCATTTAAGTGGAGGAGACAAACTAAACTGAGTATGGAGTTATTTTATTTGCATGTACCAGCACATTTAGAGTTTTGCTAACCATCATTTCTCAAGATCAAGCTGAGATTAGAGATGCTCTTTAAAGTTATCAACAGGAGCAGGAGTGTCTTATTGTGAAATATGTTTTTGTGGACATGCAATTTCTACTTTGTTTTCTTATGGCACTAAATGAACTGGTTGATATTCCTAGGGGAATCATTTGCAGTAATGATATGATGATAGTTGACTATGAAGGTGCTATCTGACAAGGATTTCTTGTCATTACATTTGCTACTTAAGATGTGTGAAAGTGGGTTATGAATGACAGTAGGGTTGTAAAAAATTCCGTTTCATTCAATCCAATCCGAACCGAACCAAATATGGTGGTTTGGCGGTTTAACTGGTTTGGTTCGGTTGAGTAAAATAGAAAAACCAAAATTTCGGTTTGATTATTGGTTTACTGATTTACGTGACCCGCTGAAATCGAACCGAACCGATAAACCAAAATTGAAACGATGTATATTAATAGTATACAGTTGCCATAGTTTAAGGATGATATTTATCTATTTTGTCTTCTTTTGTTAGTACTTAGTAATATATTTTCGGCTATGGAGGTACTATTCTTGAAGTACATTCTTGTCATGGTTCAGTCACTTTTATATTTTAATAGTTTTAATGATTAGGTTGCTGTAGATATTCTGAAATTATTTTAGGAACAATGGATTTAAGTTAGCTAGTCCATATAAATTATAGAATACGAAATGCTAATTTAGCCCTATTTCAATCCAAGTTGGGCCAAATTTGATGTGCTTATGGATAAAAACGAAACTGACCAATCCGTTTAAACCGAAAAACCATTCAAACAATTCAAATACTTGGAAAAGCTACATGAACAAACCGAACCAATATAAAATCGAACCGAAGAAACCGATTATATTGAATCAAATATTTGGTTTTAGAAACCTCATAAACTGAAATATCGGTTTGGTTTGAAAAAATCACTTAAAAACGAACCGACCAAACTGTTTTCAGCCCTAAATGACAGTATGAGTTGCTTCGAGGATCATTTTTTTTGGTCTTACCACATTCCATATGTACCAGGGCCTTGTTTCAAATGTGGAATCAATGGTTTTTAGCTGTTTTTTAACTCTAGGTTTTTAAGTGCCCCTTGATAGTGCTGTATGGGTCTGCTTGTAGCAAATTATGTACTTTGTGGTACCAATGCTTGGCATGCATCTGCATGATGTGCTGGTCTGGTATTGGCATGGCACATGCTGTATGGCTCAAATTGGCAAAAGGCCAGAGCTTAAATTCTTGTTTATACTAATTGGAGATAATTCTCTATTTGTTGATATTGAGTTATATGTGATATTTCAAGTGGTTTAAAGAGTGTCCAAAATAAGTATTAATGACGAAGAAAACATATAACCAAGATACGTGTATAATGCTTCTTAGGCCCCTACATGTTTCAACCACATCTTTCATTCAATAAGCACCTGCTCTCTTTAGGTGGGTTTTCCCTTGCAAGGAAATTGAAAAAATTTCAAATTTTTTGCCTAGAACTCTTCTTATCTGGCATGAATTTAGTGAAATCATTCAATATGAAGGATTTGGGGATTGGGCATATTAGCAAGGTACCAGTGCACTAGGGAATGATAAGTCCTAGCTTTGGCAAAACCAGGTCCCTACCCTGATTGCATGAATCATGGTGGTTGATGCCTGAATTGTGTTAAGAAACGTGTCCCAAAGCCAATTGTCAGTGTGTTGACGGTTGTGCTAATCATGTAATTATAAATAATTTATTATGAATAAAATATTTATTTTGGTATTTTCATCATAGGTGTACATCTTTAGAAATCTAATATTGTGATGAAGTCCTTCGGACTATTTAGATCGATAAAAGAAGGATTTATCATTTAGTCCTAAAAATTATTCATGACCAAATAATACGTTATTATCTAGGATGGCAATGTTTATCAAATCCTCTTAACCAAAGAGTGTGGAAATACTGGTATGGCATACAGGTGAGATGTAGGGGTATATCATCACTGAACGTGACCAACTCTGGAGCATTTTATTGTCAAGAATTGCTCCAATGGGATGTGGATATAAGTGACCCTCGGACCTAAGATCACCACGGTGACTTGCAAGCAACTTACTATGCTTTGGTGCTGGACTATCAGAATTTCTAATTTAGTGATGGAAGGTTTCTAGGCACAGTCAAGTATTTATGAAGTCGGTGTGTAATCAAGATGGGATTGACCGCTCTAAGAGCTTGGAGACGATGCATCACTGTATTTTAATTTAGAAAAATCTTGGTTAGGATAATCCATGTGATGGATTTGATATTTTGAAATAAAATATAAATGACTTATTCAAGGTTGACAGTTAAACCCTGAGTCATTCTTTGAGCATTTAGGGTCAAAGAGATGAATTATATGGTAACCATATATTAGATGTGTGCCCTAGAAGCCAGATTATCCAATACTTGTAAATACTTTCTAAGAGCATTTTTATAAGTTTGACTTATAATTAATAAAAGGGTTATTTCTTCGATCACATTTATATACTAAGTGTCTATGATACATTCATTGGGTTAATGGGTATGATAACACATGCTCAAGAGTTGAGAATTTGAGTCATGTGTTATCATAATTAACTCATAAACTGCTTTCGATCATAGGATCATTATGAGAATGGTGATCGATCTGGAAGATCGGTATACGATCGTTTTCTTAGGATAGACGAGTCTTGAGTCTATGGTGTGGAGACATCGGAGCGAGAGTACAGATATTTGTTGAGAACAAGGGCACTGAGCGTGACTACTTCGAGCAGTCATAAAGGAGTCTACCTTCTCGTCGATGACTAGCTCGATGCTGTAGTTGTGTCTAGTTTTTTGATCTAAGATGCATCGGCAGTTCACCTTGAGGGTATTATAGTTTGACTACACCATAATTCGGTTTCTTAGCCATTTGGAACCTTGAGGTGTATGTTGGCTATAGCATGTTCATTGTAGGAATGGGGTCGCATCAAGATGGGATCTATCAATCTCGATAGAGTAATAGTTTTATGGTGATCATAAGATCGAGTCCTAAAGTCCATTGCTATGGTAGTGTGAAATAATAGAAAGGAGTTTCTATTAGGATTTTATATTGGACAGATCGAATGATTCAATCATATGATAAGTGTTGGGTCTGATGAGTTCACCTTGACCTAGATCCTATCGGAGCACATGATATAAAAACCCAATCACATAGTTGGTTGCAGCGAGAGGCTCGTATTCAGTTCTGATGGATTGTCATCACATACTGCTAGGTGTCATTGGTGGATTTTGGGATCAATTAGAATTGTTTTGATGATTGACGATTCTAATTGGGCGATTCAGAAGGAGTTCTGGTCCATCGAAAGGTGTTTCAATAATGTTGATGATGGAGATCACGACATGTCCTATTACCATACAGAATTGAACTTAATTGGATCACACAAGTTAGGATTTGGGTTTGGATGTCATTAATTGGGCTCACATGGTTCAATTGATTTGGATTAGATCTAATTAAGTTCAAGAAAATCGTGTTAGCATATGATTGGACCTAAGTTTCTTCTTCTATGGATTTCCTGATTGGTCTGAACTCAATCGAATTGGATTTGGTTCGTCCAGGAACTTGTTGTTAGATGTATGCCTTAGAAGCCAGATTGGCCGATATTTGTAAAATACTTTCTAGAGGCATTTTTTGTTATTTTAACTTAAAATTAATAAAAGAGTTATTTTCTATCACATTGTGTATTAAAGTGTCTATGATACATCAATTCAGTTGACAGGCATAATAACACATATTCTCAAGAGTTGAGAATTTAAGGCATGTGCCATCATAATTAACTCATAAACTATTTTCGATTGTAGGATTATCATAAGAATGGTGATCGATCCGGAAGATCGGTGTATGATTGCTTCTTTAAGGTTGATAAGTCTTGAGTCTATAGTATAAAGATACCGGAGCGAGAGTACAGGTACTTGTTGAGAATAAGGGCACTGAGCGTGATTTCTTCGAACAGTCATAAGGGAGTCTACCTTTTCGTCGATGAGTAGCTCGATGCTGCAGTTGTGTGTCTGCTTTGATCTGAGGTGTATCGGTAGTTCACCTGGAGGGTGTTATAGTTTAACTACATCATAACTCGATCTCCTAGCCATTTAGAATCTTGAGGTGTATGTTGGCTATAGCATGTTCATTGTAGGAAATGAATCGCACCAAGATGGGATCTATCAACCTCGGTAGAATAGTCCTATGGTGATCATGAGATCGAGTCCTAAAACCTATGGCCATGGCAGTGTGAAATAATAGAAAGGAGTTTCTATTAGGATTTCACATCAGATTCGAATTGAATGATTCATTCATATGATAGGTGTTGGGTCTGACGAGTTCACCTTGACCTAGATCCTGTTGGGGCTCACGATAGAAGAATCCAATCACATAGTTGGTTACACCGAGAAGTTCGTATTTGATTCTGATGGGTTGCCACCACATATTGCTAGGTGTCACTGGTGGATTTTAGGATCAACTAGAATTGTCTTGATGATCGATGATTCTAATTGGGCGAATCAGAAGAGTTCTGGTCTATCGAAAGGTGTTTCGATGATGTCGATGTGGAGATCGCGACATGTCCCATTACCATACAGAACTAAACCTAACTGGATCACATAAACAAGGGTTTGGGTTTGGATATTATCAATTGGGCTAACTTAGTTCGATTGATTTGGATTAGATTTAATCAGGTTCAAGAAAATCGTGCTAGCACACGATTGGACCTGACTTTCTCCTTCTATGGACTTTCTGGTTGGTTTGGACTCAGTTAAAACTGATTTGGCTCGTCCATGAACCTTGTATGGGTTTGTCCTGATCTGACTGGACCTTGTCTTGGTCAGATCAGAGCTTATCCTGGCCAGATCAAGGCTTGTCGTGATGAGATCAGGGCTTGTCCTGGTCTACAACCAAGGGCGTCAGGACAAGGATTGTTTGACCCGTTCTTTGCAAGAAAGAAGGGAGGGGGTGTGCGACCCTTGGAGATTATCTAGGGGAGCGTGCCCCAGGTGATTTCATGAAGAAAAGAAGGGCACACGCCCCCTCTTGGAGTGCGCCCTTGGTGGATAGGGTTTAGGTGTTTTGAAAAGTTCAAACGCCTAGGAGAGAGAACCCCTGGCGCACATCTCTTCTTATCCAAAATTTGTGACGCCATTTTACTCTAATTTTGTGCGACAAAGTCAGATAAAAAATAGAGATGGGGTGTGGAACTCAAAGGAAGTCCTATTTTAAACAAACTGGTTGCTTAAAGCCCTAGGACTCTAGTATTGCATCTAAGTCTATAAATAGACCTCTTGCCAAAGTGTTTGGCATTCAAACTAATCCCACACTCAAGCTCTGCCATTTTCTCCACCTCCATGCCTCGTCTCCCTCCTTTCCCTCTTCTCTATGCCCAAGATGTTGGGCAAATCAGTAAGGGCCGAGTTGTTGCTGCTGCAAAGATCAAGTCAGGGAGATCCCGATCGTGAGACGATCGCGCTACTGTCGGAGATCGGATCGAAGGCAAATCAGGATGATCTCAGATCTGATTTTCTGAGATCAGATCTAGAAGAAGACCTCCAGATTTGATTCGAGTGGATGCCGGTAGAGGTCGGGTACGTGCGCGGCTCAAGTTAGAACCTCGGATGCATCAGAGCATCGCTGCAAGGTGAACCATCACCCGATCAAGTGATATTAGATATCACTATTTTTATTTTATTTTTGTTTTTATTTTCAGATCAATCTAATTAGATCTGAGAACTCTCAGATCTAATCGGATCGTAGGAAATTTTTTTTGAAAAATTTCGCTGCAGATCTAATCCGATCAGGTCAATCCTGTGGGATTAGGAACTAGTTTTTCCTTCACTTGTATGGGTTTGTACTGGTCTGACTGGACCTTGTCCTGGTCAGATCAGGACTTGTCCTAGTCTCATTTGATGAGAATCAGGATAAAACCATATTTTGCCTTGGTCTTGCAGGAAAGAAAGGAGGGGCACGTGCCCCCCTGGAGTTTTTCTTGGGCGCGCACCCTAGGTGGTTTCTTGAGAGAGAAGAGGGCGCACCCCCATCCTGGCATGTGTCGGCATGCGCCCCTTGTGGATAAACTTGAGGAAGTTGGGAAGTTGCTCGTTTGAATTCGTTTGAATGAGTCAAACAAAGTTTGAAATAGTTCAAACTCATGGAAGTTTTGATTCCTATGCCAAACCCTATTATCCAGATAATGTGGCTCCCTTTTTTTCTTATCTTGTGCAACAAAATGAGAAAAATCAGAAGTGGGGTGTGGAGGCTAGGGAGAGTCCTGCTTTAAGCAAATTGACTCGATCAATTGCTTAAAGCCCTAGGACTCTAACGTACCTTCTTTTGGTCTATAAATAGGGACCTAGGCCAAAGAGTTTGGCCATTCCAGATCCCACGCCCAGACTCGGGTTCTCCAACTCCACGCCTCCTTCCTCTCCCTCATCTGATCCCTCTTTCCCACGCCTAAGGGTTGGGCCATTTAGTGCTCCGAGAGTCGAAGTGTTGATCCTGCAAGTTCAAGTCGAAGAGATCTCGATCGTGTGTCGATCGAGCTGCTGCCAGAGATCAGATCGAAGGCATGCAAAGGAGATCCATTGCTGATTTTTTGAGATCAGATCCAGAAGAAGAAAACCTCTGATCTGACCTGAGCGGATGCTGGTAGAGGCCAGGCATGTGCGTGGCTTAAGTCAGAATCTCGAACGATTTCCAAATCATTGCAGCAAGTGAACGGTTCGCTTACAATAGGTGGTATATGATACCTAAACTCTTGGTTTTTATTTCAGATCTATCTAATCAGATCTAAAAACTCTCAGATCTGATCGGATCATTGATTAAAAATTTTTAAATTCTACTATATGACCTGATCTGATCAGGGCGATTCTGTAGTTCCTTCAACTGGTATCAGAGCTGCGGTTCTGGTTCTAGATCTAGATTAGATTAGATCTAAACTTTAATTTTGATGAGATCATATGTTTTTCTGATTTTATATAAGATGTAATTAGATCTAATACATGAGATATAATTTTTAAACTTGATACATGAGATGTATGCAAAGTATGTGTAGAATAGATCTAATATCATATATGCGATATATGCTACATCTAGTTTTTTTAGTAATAATTTATTTTTCTGATTGGGGCATTCTTTTTGGCCGTCCGGTCATAAGAGTAAGAATGTTTTAAAGGCCCTCGCTTCTCATTTGATGGGATGCTCTTATGGCGTGTAGGGGTATTGCATGTCTGTCCTCAATCAGAAAATGAAAAGTTACTTTTTTGCTAAACCCTAGATCCAAAAATTTTAGGATTTGGTTACATGCTTTGTTTTTTGAACCATGTTACACTTAATTAAGAATTAAGTTATGAAATTAATTACATATTTTAGATCTAAGATATTTTCATAAAACATGAGTTCAGGGTATGGGTAGCTTGATTAGGTCTAGCTTGAGTGGTTGATCAAACCAATTCAAGAGTTGGTTAGGTGGGATCAAGAGTGCTTAAATTGACCAGCTTAATAGTCGTAAATTTAGTCAAGATCGATTCACAGCCATGTGTAGTCGATCATCTCACGACCTAATTTGGCTTCGTGGTTCGAGCTTGGATTGTAGGCGAACATTTCTGATTTGATAAATCAGTGTCTAAGGTAAGTCTGGTAGATACGATCGGTGGTCATTAATTGGGAGTTACTCGATTTGGATGTGTCCACGGTGAGTTAATGACATATCTCTCCCACCGATCTTACTTTTCTGGCCGATTGGGTTGATCCAGTTCTACATTGAGTTGCCAATGATTCAAGCTAACTCATGCCACTAGGTTAGTTATAACTGTTATGACTAATTAAGGATTAAAGAGACTTGAATTGAAATCTTCCTAAGAAAATATTAAGTCAATTGGTCTTCCACCATTGTAGTTGTGCGGGTCCTTCCTAGGATTGATTGTTCTCGATTGGATACAGTGGTTCAGTTGCATTGGGAAGATGCAACCACAGCTATTGGCATGGGATGCTACGGATTGGAGGATGGGTTAGGCTCAATATTCTGGATACGGTGAGGGTTCCAATCACGAATCTAATTTATGCAAATGGTGGGTCTGACTTAACTAAGGAGTGGAGTAATATTTCGGGTATGATGAGCTTCTTGAATTAGAGACCGAGTTGGGTGCGACATGTTTAGAAAAACATTGGACAAGAGTTGTCCACTCATCAGCTAAATCATCATCAAAATTGTTAGGTGAGATGGTGAGCCGATCGATGGGACCACACCACCCACTAAAAAATCTTTGATCGTGGAGATTTCACATCTCTACCAAGGAAGTGTAGGAATCCAAAAAAAAATAGTGAAAGACCAAAATTTATTTAAAAATTAAATTCCTAAATAAATTGGTTAAGTCAATTATAAGTCTAACTAGAAACTTTGACTCTCTATAGAAAAATGTCTGCATCCTACCTCCTGATCAGAATCCTAGAGACCCACCGATTGATCAGATCAAATTTCAAGGATTGGCTCTGGAACTTCAAAATTGTTTTGAGTTCCGAGAAGTTGACCTATATCTTAGATGAGAAACTTCCCCCTCTCCTAGTCGGTTCGACTGTCGATCAGAGAGCTTCTCATGAGAAGTGGTTAGATGATGACAACAAGGTCAGGTGCTATGTGTTGGCCTTGATGTCTGACGAATTGCAGCACCAACACGAAGACATGAAAACTGCTAGCCAGATGTTAGCCCACCTACAAGAGTTGTATGGTGAGCAGAGTCGCGTAGCGTGCTGCGAAGTGTCGAAAAGACTATTCAAGATGCAGACGCATGATGGGCAATCAGTCCGTGATCATTACTTGTCGATGACTAAGGACTTAGAGGAGCTTGAGAAGCTCGAAATGTTGATGGATAAGAATCTATAGGTTGATCTGATCCTGCAAGCCTTGATTGATTTAGGATGATAGTTAAATCTTGAGTCGTCCTTTGAGCATTCATGATCAAAGGAATGAATTATATGGTAACCATATTCAAATGGGTTTTAGAATGTTGCTTTATATACATTCAATTTATCCGGCCGTCGAGTATCATTGCTAGATGGTCACTTCGATTGGTATAGAAATTTATTCCTGTGCTATCGGTTTAGGTTCGAACTTATGGGATCACACACATTAGAGATTTCAATCTGATCGGATGGTTGATCAATGATTATGAATCATTCTAGGATCAAATAATCAATACGATTGATGTTTGATCTAGTGCAAGTGTTGTAGAAGGATTAATTAGTAATCGGATTGCTAATTAGCTCAATTTGATTGAGCATTAAGGCTGAGATCGAGTCTAATTGAATGAGATTCAATTAGGTTTGGTTTGGACTTGATTAGGTCAAGTATAATTGGTTTGTAGGATAAGCCAATTGCAAGGAAAATCAAATCCCTATTCTATTAGGACTTGTATGCACCTAATTTCTAATTAGATTAGAATTTAAATCAAGATTAAATATGATTTAATCTAATTTAAATGGGTTCCTAGTTGGACTAAGATCATCCTTAATTAGGTTGCACCAATTCTAATTTAATTGGGCTTAAAATATTGGTTTGACCAAAGAATTCTTAAGAGCCCAGTGATTGAGACTCTTCCTTCTCCTTGCACCATTTCATCCCATGCCCATGACCTTCTCCAGATTTTATGCGTGAGTTTTCTCACGCCCATGAGGTCCCACGCACGTAACTCTATTCGTCTTTTATTTGGTTTGGAGATTAGTTTTGGACTAGATCAAAACAAGCAAGTTGTTTTGACCTACAACTATATTTGATAGAGTTTGTGATTCCCAAAACTCTATCCACTTAATAGTGCCAACTATAATCAAATTTTGATCTAATTTTGGCGCAAGAAAGGAGGAATTTTAGTGTGCATTCCAGGTATCCCATGCCCAAGAAAAGGAAGTGCCCAAGAGTTGGGCGTCCGGCACCCTCCACGGTTGTCTCTTTTGGACTTTCCTTTTCTAGGTATTTGACCTAAAGAAGGACTCTTCCATATCTCCCTATTTATAAAGCCTCTTGGCGTGGGATTTGGTAGAGTTTTTCAGCGTGGGATAACCTCTTGGGTGTGGGAATATTGGGTGCAAGTTCCTCTTAGGCATGGGGTTTTCTTTAGGACACAACTCTAGTGTATCCTGGTGAGAGAAAAGAAAGAAGAGAAGAAAGGATTTCTTCTCTAGGGTTTCTTGTCTCTCTTCCATATTCTTTTAAGAGATTAGTGAGGAAGAAGACCTCTCTCAAGTCCTCCTTTGAATCTTTTTTCCTTGGAAGGTCTAAGAAATTAGAAGAAGAAGATCAAAGATCAACTATCAAGGAGGGATCTGCAAGGTGCTAGCACGCTACGTGGATTTCCAATCATTGGACCTTCGATCTGTGTCGAAGCCTTATGTGGACAACTTATAGAGGCTGGACGTTCTGTACGGCTCGAAGCGATAACTTCAACCTCGAAAATAGCAAGCGAAGTTCTCGACCTATGAAAAGGTATAGAGATTTGATCTCTATAGTAGCCTAGATTATATCTAGATCTAATCCATATTGATATGATCAATACCTCTTAAGTTATTTATTTAATTTTCAGATTTAATACATGCTAGCATCATGTCATAAGATCCTAGATCTAGGAGTTTTTACATGCTTTAGTAGATTAATATGATTAATCTAAATTTTTTGCTTTCGCTTATTTTGAAAAGTTTCGAAATCTAACCATGTAACTCTAGATTTTTCCTTCAATTGGTATTAGAGCCAAGGTTTGTTTGACATGGTATTTATGCATGTTTTGGATTGATAATTTAGATTAGATCTAAATTGTAATCTAAGATTTCAATCTAAAATTAAATATTTAGATCGCATAGACTAATCTTATAAGGTTGTCCTGCTATAAGGTTTATCCCTTACAGTGAAAAGATTGTCCTAGTTCATGCTGATCTAAAAATTAATCATAAATATGTTAGATATGATCTAAATAGATTTATGATTTAATGGTGAAATTATTTCAATCTAAAATAAATAATTAGATCATACTGATTAATGTTATAAGGTTGTTCTGCCGTAAGGTTTATTTCTTACAGTGAAAAGGTTGTCCTAATACGTGTTGATTTAAAAATTAATCATAAATGTGTTAGATTTGATCTAAGAGGATTTATAATTTAGTAGATTTAAAATTATTTTAATTTGAAATTTATTATCATAAGTATGTTTAAATTAGATCTAAAGTAGATTCATGATTTTGTTTATATTATTTTTATTCTTTATGAATCAATCATGTAACTGGGTGATGTTTATGAAATGAGTCGACCCATTTCTGAAATCAGTTGACCCATTTAGTAGACATAATTAGGTTGTAAAAATATTTTACAAACATGAAAATTATTTTTGAAATGCCGAACCCCAACCCTCAGCCTAACACTTAATTAAGAATTAAGGGCTATTGATTAGGATTTAGAATTGTGAATTAAAGATCCTAAGACGAAAATTATAATACATGGGTTAATGGATTAGTGTGAATTAAGTTTAAAGAATGGACTTAATTAGAGTAATTGATTAAATCTAATCAAGTGTTGTTTTAGATTAGGTCAAGGATACTTTAAATCAATTATAATAGTTGTAGTTGGTCAAGTCCATGTCTTTAACGAGAACCAAATGGACTTGATTCTTGGCTAAGTGGTGTAGCCCGAATTGTTAGGTGGATTCAATCGAAACTAATTAACCAGTTGGTGTCTAAGATAAGTCTGGCAGATTAGACCGGTGGTCTTTAATTGGGAGTTACTCGCACTGATTCGGTCTTTGATGAGTTAATGACATATCCCTCCTATCGATCTCACTTACCTGGCCATTTTGGTGAAGTTATGTTTTGATTAGATCACTTGATAATTCGAGCTGACCCATGTCAGCTAGGTAAATAGTGTGATTGATTTAGGTGCCCCTAGACTAGCTTATCTTTGATGTCCATTAATCTGACTTGGTGAAGTCAGTGGGAGGATCATGATTAGTTAGTTAATCTTCTCTCTTCTCTAAGATGGTTAATCAAATCCTCTAAAATTATTTGGTCCTTAAAATGAAATAGTTATAGTGATAACTAGATCATAGCCTCCCATTAAGGTGAATGATAATGGGTCTGATAGTCTGGGTGGACATTGGAGGCGCTCTACGCCTGGTGTTCATCGAGATATTGGAATTATCATTCATCATATGATGATTAGGTCGCACTCTCTGAACTGTGATCAGGTTGGTCAGAGCTTTCCTTAGACTTGGTCATCGTTCGTTTGATGCACTGAACTCAATTATGTTAATGGTTAGACCTAATCGGGACTTCTAGTGGAGGCCTTAGCCTATTGAAAAGATACTTGGGGCAAAACTTAATACTAGAAATTGTTTAGAGAAACAATTGGTTAAGAACCTATCCATAGCTGCTCATGGTTGGTCAGAGCTTTCCTCGGGCCCATATGTAGTTTGTGTGGATTCTAGTACCTACTAAGGAATTAAGGTAATTCTTCGAATTGGAGGTAGAGGCTACCAATTCGTATAAAATAGTGGGAGAACCTTTTAATTAAAGTCTAAATCTTTAGGCTTAATAAATCATTTACTAATTAGGCTTTGGTTTTCTTTTGTGCAGTTAATGCCAAACCCTAATTGCTCCATTCACTTTTAGATAGTGATATACTTAAGAGACCCAACTTCGATAATAAATATCGGAAGTTGAATATTGTTCAGTAGTACGAAGAGGTTCGTGTTGGCCCCCCTATGCCCTGTCTAAACAAAAAGTCTAAAACAAACCAAAATCAGCCAAAGTGCTTCTACTATAAGAAGTAGGGGCACTGGAAGAGGAACTATCCTCAGTATTATGCTTCCCTTGACTCCAATAGGTAGAATAAGAGAAAAGAGCAAGAAGTTGCCGATCAAGGTTGTTATATATTAACATCTTGTTATTTTTCTATTTGTGATACTATTATCTGGATATTGGATATTGGAAGTCCAGTTCATATTTGCAATTCGTTGTAAGAACTTCAAGTTAGTAGAAAATTTGAGAACGAGTGATTCTTGAATGTTGGAGATGGAAGATCTGTTCTAGTTCTAGTTTTGGGAATAGTTCAACTTATTTTCAATGGTAATGTCATTTCTTTAGATGATTGTCATTATTGTCCTTTTCTGATGAATATAATCTCTGTTGGTTTTTTGATTAAAGATGGTTATCATTTATCAATAAGAGGAGATTATTGTAAGATCATTATAAATGATGTTACAATAATGCGTGGACAATAAAGAAATGACATATACATATTATCACAGCCTGTTAGTATAATGTACACATCTAATAAATGCTCTAAGTTAGATGATGTCATGGATGTCTACCTTTGGTATTATAGGCTTGGTCATATTAACAAGAGCAGGATAAATAGGTTAGCCAAAGAGAGAATTCTTGATGTCGATGATTGTAAATCATTGTCGACCTGTGATTCGGTCTTCTTGAGAAGATGACAAAATCATCTTTTACTAAAAAGGGTGAAAGAGCTAATGAAGTTTTAAGTCTTGTACATAGTGATGTATGTAGACCAATGAATAGTGACAAAGGTGGATATCACTATTTCATTACGTTTACTGACAACCTATCTAGGTATAGGTACGTCTATCTTATGAAACATAACTCTGAATCATTTAAAATGTTCAAATGATTCCGTAATGAAGTAGAAAAACAAACTGAAAAAAGTATTAAAACTCTTCGATCAGATCGAGGAGGTGAATATCTATCTAGTGAGTTCTTGACATATCTAGGAGAGTGAGATTTTTTCACAGTGGACTCCTCCAAGGACACCACAGCATCATAGTGTATCAAAAAGGAGGAATCGAATTTTGTTGGACATGGTTCGATCTATGATGGGGTTTGCTAGTCTACCTATTTCAATTTGGGGTTATGCTCTTGAGACTGCTTATTTTATATTGATCAATATTTCGAGTAAATCTGTTATAAAGACTTCATATGAGATATGGATTGGGCATAGGCCTACACTCTCTCACCTTCGGATTTGGGGTTGTCCGACCTACGTCAAATATTTGCATACAGATAAATTTGGATCTTGGTTCGATAAGTGTATGTTTATAGGATACCTTGAGGAAACTAGGGGTTACTATTTCTACCATGTTGAAGAACAAAAGATGTTCGTCAGCAATAGGGTAATCTTTTTAGAGGAGTTTCTTGGTAAAGGATCTGTTGCCTCTAAGATCGAACTTGAGGAAGTTCGACAGGTAGAAAAACTGACGCAATTAGCTGAACTCGAATTGGATTTGATTAGATCAAATCTAGAGCCCAATGAACCTGCACTCTTAAGGCGATCCGGTAGAGTACTGTATCAGTTGGATAGATACTACGGTTGCACTCTTAAGACGATCCGGTAGAGTACGGTATCAGTTGGATAGATACTACGGTTTTTTGGTTCGAAATAGTGATCTCATTGAACTTGATGAGAACGATGAGGATCCGATTACCTATATGAATGCAATGCAGAGACCTGATTCTGAGAAATGGCTTGAAGCCATGAAATCCGAAATAGAGTCCATGAAGGTCAATGATGTATGGACATTAGTTGACCCACTTGAAGGGGTTAAATCCATTAGGTGTAAGTAGATCTTCAAAAGAAAGAGGGTCGTAGATGGAAAGATGGAGATCTATAAAGCCCATTTGGTTGTCAAGGGATATCATCAACGTTATGGTATTGACTATAACGAGACGTTTTCTTCTATGGCAATGCTCAAATTCATTCGGATTATGTTTGAAATAGCTGCTCATTTGGACTATGAGATTTGGTAGATGGATGTAAAGACAGCTTTCCTAAATAGAAAGCTGAAAGAGAAGGTGTATATAATACAACTTGAAGGGTTCACATCCACAGACGAGTTCGAGATATGCAAGCTTCAGAAATCCATTTATGGATTGAAGCGGACATCTCGGAGTTGGAATATGTGTTTTGATAATGCGATCAAAATGTATGGCTTCGTTAAGAACAAAGAAGAGTCCTGCATATAGAAGTGGGCAAACGGCTTAGTTATGGTATTTTTTGTATTGTACGTGGATGACATTCTCTTAATCAGGAATGACGTCCCTGTATTACAAGAAATAAAAGTATGGCTGTAATCTCAGTTCTCCATGAAGGATTTGGAAGAAGTATCCTACATCCTAGGGGCGAAAATTTATAGGGATAGATCTAAGAGAATGCTTAGGTTATCTCAGTCCAGGTACATAGATATTGTGCTGAAGTAGTTCGGTATGGAGAATACCAAAAAGGCTATCTTTTGATATGCCATAAAATTTCTCTCTAAGAAGGATTGTCCGACAACTCCTGAAGAGAGAGCGTATGAGTAGAATCTATATGTTTCTACAGTGGGAACTATCATGTATGCCATGACATGTACGAGATCAGATGTGGCATACTCACTAGGAGTAGTGAGTAGATACCAATCTGATCCAGAGGAGAACCACTGGAAGGTTAGAAAAATCATTCTTAAGTATTTGAGAAATACTAAGAATCAATGGTTGGTTTATGGTAAGTTAGATTTGAAACTTATAGGATTTATAGACTTCAGTTTTCAATCTAACCATGATGATAGCAAAAGTATGTCAGGTTATGTATTTACCTTTAATGGTGGAGCTGTCTACTAGAAAAGTTCCAAGCAGCACATTATAGTTGACTTAGTTTGTGAGATGGAGTACATCATAGCATCTGATACTGGGAAGAAAGTTGTGGCTAAAAAAATTCATCACCGAGCTTGGAGTGGCACCCTTCCTTGATGGTCAAGTCCTGTTCTACTGCGACAGCATTGGAGCCATTGCTCATGTGAAGGAATCGAAAGTACATCGACGGATGAAGCATATTCTATATCGCTACCATCTTGTCTGGAAGATCGTAGATCAAGATGACATCGACCTTCAGAAGATTGACGGAAAGGAGAAGCTGGCCGATCCATTCACTAAAGCACTTATGGTAAAGGAGTTCGATAATCATAAATCGAAGATGAGTATAAGATACTGTACCGAGTGGCTTTAGGACAAGTAGGAGTTGTTAGAAAATGTGTCTCGAAGCCAATTGTCAGCCTGTTGACCGTTGTGCTAATTATGTAATTGTAAATGATTTATTATGAATAAAATATTTATTTTGGCATTTTCATCATAAGTATACATCTTCTTTAGAACTCCTCTGTTGTGATGAAGTCTTTAGGACTATTTAGATTTGATAAAAAGAGAATTTATCGTTTAATCCTTAAAATTGTTTGCGATCAAATGATACGTTGTTACCTAGGATGACAACATTTATCAAGTGTAGGTTGTTGTGTGCCATATAGATTGATTGTCTTCTTAACCAATGAGTATGGAGACATTGGTATGGCATGCAGGTGAGATGTAGCGGTACATCGTCACTGAACGTGACCAACTTCGGAGCATTTTGCTGTCAAGAATTACTCTGATGGGATATGGATATAAGTATCTCTTGGACCTGAGATCACCACGGTGACTTGCAAGCAACTTACTGTACTTTGGTGCTGGACTATCTGAATTTCTAATTCAGTGATGGAAGGTTTCTAGGCACAGTCAAGTACTTGTGAAGTTGGTGTGTGATCAAGATGGGATTGACTGCTTCAAGAGCTTGGAGATAATGCATCACTGTATTTTAATTTAGCAAAATCTTGGCCAGGATAATCCATGTGATGGATTTGATATTTTGAAATGCAATGTGAATGACTTATTCAAGGTTGATGGTTAAATCCTGAGTCATCCTTTGAGTATTCAGGATCAAAGGGATGAATTATACGGTAACCATATTCACATGGATTCTAGAATGTTGCTTTACATACATTCGACCTATCTGGTCATTGGGTATCATTGCTAGATGGCCACTTCGATAGGTACAGGGATTTATTTCTGTGCTACCGGCTTAGGTTCAAGCTTATGGGATCACACACATTAGAAGTTTTGATCTGATCGGATGATTGATCAACGATTATGAATCGTTCTAGGATAAATAGTCAATACGATTGATGTTTGATCTAGTGCAAGTATTGTAGGAGGATTAATTAGCAATCGGATTGCTAATTGACTCAATTTAATTGAGTATTAGGGCTGAGATCGAGTCTAATTGAATGAGATTCAATTAGGTTTGGTTTGGACTTGATTAGGTCAAGTCTAATTAGTTTGTAGGATAAACCAATTGCGAGGAAGATCAAATCCCTATTCTATTAGGACTTGTGTGCACTTAATTTCTAATTAGATTAGAATTTAAATCAAGATTAAATATGATTTAATCTGATTTAAATGGGCTCCTAGTTAGATTAGGATCATCCTTAATTAGGTTGCACCAATTCTAATTTAATTGGGCTTAAAATATTGGTTTGACCAAAGAATTCTTGAGAGCCCAGTTTGACTGGGATTCTACTCCTTGCGCCGCCTCCTCCCATGCCCACGCCCTTCTCCTGATTTTATGCGTGAGTTTTCTCATGCCCATGAGATCCCACGCATGCCCCTCTATCCCTCTTTTATTTGGTTTGGAAATTTGTTTTGGACCAAGTCAAAACAAGCAAGTTATTTTGACCTAGAACTCTATTTGATAGAGTTTGTGATTCCCAAAACTCCATCCACTTAATGGTGCCAACTATAATCAGATTTTGATCTAATTTTGGTGCAAGAAAGGAGGAATTTTACCGTGCATTCCAGATATACCACGCCTAAGAAAAGGACGAGGCGCCCAAGAGCGCAAGAAAGGAGGAATTTTAGTGTGCATTCTAGGTATCCCACGCTGAAGAAAAGGAGGCGCCCAACTTTTGGGTGCCCCCTACAGTTGTCTCTTTTGGACATTTCTTTTCTAGGTATTTGACTTGGAAGAGGACTCTTCCATAGCTCCCTATTTATAAGGCCTCTTGGCATGGGATTTGGTAGAGTTTTTCAACTTGGGTGTGGGAATATTGGGCGCAAGTTCCTCTTGGGCGTGGGGTTTCTTTAGGATACAACTCTAGTGTATCCTGGTGAGAGAAAAGAAAGAAGAGAAGAAAATGTTTCTTCTCTAGGATTTCTTGTCTTCCTCTTCCATATTCTTTTGAGAGATTAGTGAGGAAGAAGATCTCTTTCAAGTCCTTTGAATTTTCATTTCTTGGAAGGTCCAAGAAATTAGAAGATCAAAGATCAACCATCAAGGAGGGATCTGCAAGGTGCTAGCATGCTGTGCAGATTTCTGATCATTGGAGGTCCGATTTGTGTTGAAGCCTCATGTGGACAACCTGTCGAAGTCAATTGTTTTGTGTGGCTCGAAGTGACAACCTCAACCTCGAAAACAGCAAGCGAAGTTTTTGACCCGCGAAAAGGTATAGAGATCTAATCTCTATGGTAGCTTAGATTAGATCTAGATCTGATCGGTATTAATATAATCAATACCTCTTAAGTTATTTATTTAATTTTTAGATTTAATACATGCTAGCATCATGTCATAAGATCCTAGATCTAGGAGTTTTTACGTGCTTTAGTTGATTAATATGATTAATCTAAATTTTCTGCTTTCGCTTATTTCGAAAAAGTTTCGAAATCTAACCACGTAACCCTAGATTTTTCCTTCAAGTTGTTCAGTGAAATCCGGGTACCACGAGAACCTCTTTTTCTTGTGTGTATGTGTGTGTCTGTGTATGTTTATCCACCATTTGAAGGTGGGAACTGTTGTGAGAGGCAGTGGATAGTTCTTTGATAAAACTTCTAATAAGTGAAACTATGTATCCATCTATTTATATATAGTAAAATTAAGACTTTTACCACTTTCCACCATGTATTTATTTTCTCCCAAGCCATCATATGCCACGTGTCCAAGACAGCATTTTTTTTTCTTGGGAACGATACCTGATGCTCCATCCCTCCACATCTTTTCCCCTTCGCCTCCCCCTTTCTCCTATCTCCTGATGGCCGTCGAGGGTTTCCTCCTCGCCTCCCCGGACCACAGCCCCCTCCGGCGGTGCCGCCGCCCCTCGATGCCTTCATTCCCATCCTCCGACTTAGATCCATGACCCGGCAACCATGGCTTTCTTGGCCTGACTGTTCTGAAACCCAACAAGACCTCCAATTTCAAATCCTCGGACCATTTTCCAAGCTAAAAATCAAATCATTACAATGGGAAAGAACTTTTCCTTGCTGAAACAAATCCTAGAACATCAAACCGATTGTGATAGCCATATAACCCTCTATTTCTCGGAGCTGGACCTCCAACCAAACTACCGCTGATCCAGGGGCCAAAAGCGAAATTCTACCTGGTTCCAAATGTGGAGCAGTGGAAGAACCGAGGAGCTTGCCATAAATTGATGCCCTAGGGGAGGAGAGCAAGTATCTGAGATGAGAGCAGCTTAGTTGATGATGGATTTCTTTCCTTTCTCTGTGACGGATTCCACTTTTTGGTCAGCATTCGTCTCTGTGGAGGGTTGCGATGGGGAGACATGATGATGGAGGTATGGTTAGCGGCTGAAGTCATAAGCTTTTTGAAATGGGTCAAAGTTGGGAGCCACTAATGTCTCCCATCAGAGGGTCCTGGGTGGGTCAACCATGGTGATAAAAGGACCAGGCCCACATGCACTTGGCTATGGTTGTTGGATCAGCTGTATGCTTAAGAATGTAATAGATTTTGGCCCCATTTTTATGTCTAGATTCCAGCTGGATACAAACTGAAAAAAAATTACAGGTGTACATACTATTTTGAAACTAGGGGATGTAAGGTTTTAAAATTAGTAGGATAAGAAACACCTCGCTGTCGCATCCAACAGCATCTACTAGCATCCTTTATTTCTTTCACCTTTTTTTCTTTATTTCTTTCTTTTCTTACTTTTTTGCTTCGTTTTTTTTTTCTTTCTTTGTATTCATTTTTCTTTCTCTTCTTTCTTCTTTTTTCTTATTTTCTTTCCTGACTCTCTGAGTATCTTTTGAGCTCCGCTATGACAGCAGAGAGAAGAATACATCTTTTTATTATTTTAATTATTTTTAAAATATATATAAAATATGTATTAATAAATTAATAAAATAAAATATTGTTTCAAAAAAAAATTGCATCTTGTGTATAGCATGGGGTTATAAGCTAGTTATACAATAAAAGTACAAAACACATGTCAGATAGTGATAGAATAGCTTCATCATATGTCAAATAGGGTGATTAGAGCATTTACATGAATATCCTTGCTGTATTTGTATGCAAAGTGAGCATTAAAATCAGGTAGCATCAAAAGAGAAGTCAAAGAAATTGGAGTCATGGAATCTTAATTGTTCACATGCTAATTAGCTTGTTCAGATGGATGTTTTTAGCAAAAGAAAGAAAAATGAACCAGAACTATATTGTTTCTTTATCTATTGTCGATGTCATCCAACTTCCTGAGTGATAACTTGAGGACTAATTTGTTGACAATCATTTATTGAAACTTGAAATTATGGCATCAGATAATAAGGAACTGTTGCTGTTTGGTTTTCTGTCATTAAGGAGAATGGATGTTTCATTATCTTGAACATCATGAACTCAAACTCTGCATCTGTAGGCAACTGAATATTGTTTCTGATTGGGGGAATTCATGACATATTCTGTAGTTTTAAGCATGCATCTTAATCTACTTGATGGTATCAGTGCTTTCTCAACTTTATCTTGTGAGATCTACAATTCTTACTCCAAAATACTAGCACATATTAATGACTTTGTAATGCAAACTAGTGGGTTATTGCAATTCTCCTATGTAACTGGACTCCAGTTCAGAATTTAAAAGTCTAAAACCTATCCAAGAGGATAACATAGTAGTTGCTAAGTACACATTGTTTCATCCTCCATGAATTTTGAATTATGACGACTTTTAGATGTCAAACATCATTTCAAAAATTATCTTGCAAATATCAATGTGAATATAAATTGCAAAGTATAGTCTTTTAATATGATCATAATTCATCACATTCCAACAGCATCAGATCTTTAATTTGTGATCATATAAATATGTAGAATAAGATAAAATTCATCAACAGCATTTTATTATACATTGGATGCTTCAAATGGTCATGCACAGGATTACTATAAAGGGGTTTTTATGTGATTTTTCATGGATAAATACTTTAAACAGAATCTTTTGCCTCAAAAATTGATCAAATGACCAATAAATGACAAAAAATTGCATTTCTAAAACTTTCTATAGATATATCCTTAGACCAAATTTTAAAACTAATTGACATCTTAGTGAGCCTCGAATAACTTCTTAATGGACTCTTGAAACCTTCTATGATTCATTGCTTTTGTGATTCAATTTGGTAAAATTCATTGGGCAATAAGAGTTGTGAAAGGTAAACAGGAGGCATGCTTCTTTTTTGGTTCTCACAAGTAGGAATTTAAGATGCTATGATTATACACCTGTCTAACTATATCTTATATAAAAAAGCTATAACAAATATATAAAACCTCTCGTGAAGTTCCTTCACCATAGAACTTGACCAATCAGATTAAAACTAGGCTGTATTACAATTTAGTTGAGACTGATCTAGCCCACTCAGATATCAGCTCAAATCAGATTGTTATGTTCTAATTGAAGAGTGTCATCATGGGTATGTTATTCTGTCAAATAATCAGATCAGGTTTGATCTTGGGATCATGGGTTATGCCAGCTGTCAGGTTGAATTTGGTTAGCTGGGTTTAGTCACAAGGTCTATGCATTATTAGTTCGTCGAGCAAATTGTTCATGAGGTAACTCAGTCCCACCCTATAATCCCATCCTTTTGAAAGATATGAGGGAGCTTAATTGTCAGATCCATACAAGACTTAGTCAGGGGGTTGAGTCATCAAGTCACTAATTCAGCCGTCAGGTCAACCTGCCAGACGAGAGAGACATTTAAAAATAAATGGTATAAAATAATTATTGGAAATATAAAATAGATGGAGGGGCTGAGGGGTGATTGGCCTTGGCTGGCCAAGGAGTGAGGGTGGACTTTTTGGCAGGGGTGGAAGGAGGAGATTGGGTGGGTTTGATACAAAACCAGCATAATATTGGATCGTGAAAATTTAAATAGTACAGATAACTTGTAGATATGATTTCACCTGATTCTTACTCTTCAAAACAAAAACTTCCATGAAAAAGAGTAACTAGGGGAGGGGGGATGAAAGTAAAAAGTGGGGTTAGAGTGAAAATAGTATAGAGAAGAGAGAAATATATGTACACATCATAGGAGATCTACAATGCTTAGCAGAGAAAGAAATAACTTCAATCTATTCAAAATTGGATATCGAAAAGTGAATATTGTTTCCATACACTTTTCAAAAGAACAGCCACATACTTTTCTAAAATAGTATAATTTGTAAATTTGTGCAATCTTACATGAAAGCCCAGCAAAGTTTCTCCAAATCACAATCACAATGAATTTAAAACTTTGCTAACAATTTTAGGCCTTAAAAAGGACTTATCTACAGTGTTCCTTCTCAAAATAGTACTATAAGAGAAACCTCAAAACTAAGTACTTGGGTTCTGATAAGTATAATAAATTCACCAATAAAAGTATTAATTTATCAATTAATTTATATTAATTTTTAATAATTAATAATCAATTTATATATAATTTTTGAAAAATTCATATTTTTATTAATTAAAAAAATTAATTAAAAAAATAATAAAAATTAATAAAATTAAAAAATAAAATTTTATTATCAATAGAAAGAGCTTATTTTTCTGATCACAACGAAATAAATTTCAAGTAAAACGGAGCTAAAATGAAAAAGATATGAATTTTTAAAAATATAAAATAAATAAAAATTAAATAAAAAAGAAAACGGCTCAGCCGGCTCCGCAAGCCGAGCCACCAAGCCAAGCCAAGCCATCAAAGCCGACTCAGCCGTTGAAGCCATCAGCCGGTCCACGATCCAGGCGTGGACCGCCAGCTCAGCAAATTCCGGCGAATCAGAGATTGCCACGTGGTGGACCTAGACCCCTTAAAGGGTCTACAGAAATTTATCGCGGCTCACAAGGGTAATTTCAGTCTTTTCGTCCGACAACAGCGGCGCTGATTGGTTGCGGTGTGCGGTGCGGCCGGTCCACGCGGTCCATGGGAACAGTTATTGCGCGATCGGACGGATGTGGTTGTTTGCGGTCAGGATCGGACGGCTGTGGTTGCTTCCGAATTTTATTCAGATACAAACATCACGCGGATCACCATCGGACGGCAGCGCTCGATCCAGGCGATGATCCGACGGTCCAGAACGCTGCCGGACGGTGATCAAGACTCCCGAAGCGCATGATTTGCGGCCAGATTTCCTCGATCAAGCGCGATCCAACGGCCAGAATTTAATCCGACCCGATCTGAGCTTGATCTGCATCCGATTTTGATGATTTTTGGACCGTTGGATTCCTATTGAACGGCTGGATTTTATCAGATTTATCAGAGTCATATCAGAGCTATTTTGATTCAAATTTTATCCAAATTTATTTGTATTTTGATGATTACAAAGGCATTAGTCCCATATTGCCTTTAGAAAAAAAATATCCAGCCCTCCTAGCTCTATAAAAAGGACCCCAGGCCATCAAAAATCAATATCTCCGATCAAGGTGAAGCTTTGGTACAGGGCGAAGCCAGGCTATGGGTTAAAGGCTGCTTCGAAGCAACGGGTGCCGAGAAGAAGAGCCGAGCTTCTACACCATCTTTCTGCCAATGCCGATCCAAGATCAGAGATCAGGCTATTTTATTTTTTTTCTTTTCTTTTTAAATTTTATGTATTTAAATTCTAAAATTTTAATTAATAAAAATTTTATTTTTTGCATTTTAATTTCTTGCTTTTTATTTTTATTGTAATTTAATTTCTGCACTTTAAATTATTGCTTTGCAAGTAGATGCTAAGATCTAACTAATAGATCTTAGTACCAAGTTTAAATTCCTGCACCTTTTAATTTTTTTTTTTTTTTATTTTCCGACTTCACTTTTGATCCCAAAACTCTTCTCTTTTCTTTTTTTTTCTTTTATAAAATCAGAGATTTCAAATCTAAAAACACTACCTTCCCTGTGGATTCGACCCGACTCACTACTATCTACGCATTTTCAATGATTTTAAGAAGTCGGATTAAACTGATAAACACGGTGTCTTAACGACAACATCGCGTTCCTATCAAGTTTTTGGCGCCGTTGCCGGGGAAGGTTTTTGATTTTTGATTTTGATTTCTTTGATTTATTAAAAATAATTTCGACAAATGCACCAAGTTTTTGGCGCCGTTGCCGGGGAAGGCACGGATATTAAATTTTTGATCTCTTTGATTTTTCTATAAATAAATTATAAATAAAATTTTTATTTTCTTGCTAATTTTTTTTATTATTTTGCAGGAAAAAAAAAAAGAACAAAAAGAATCAGAAGTTTTGCCTGGTGAGATCAATCCTAACCCTAGTCCTCTTTTCTTTTTTATTTATTTATTTATTTATTTTATTTTTAAATTAATTTAAAAAAATATTCATTTAAACCTAATTAAAAGCCTCATGATAAGATTAGAAACCCTAACTGTTTAGAGCATGCATCATATTAGTTTTATTTTTATCTTTATTTTTATTTTTATTTTTTTTGGTGATTGCTGGAGGCAAGGTAAGCCTTTCAGAATTACAATTAGTTGCATGCATCTAGTTTAAATTGCATAAGAACCCTTTGATTGAATTTTTTTTTTTTTTTTTTTTTTTTTTTGCATATTCATATTAAATCAAATTAAGGGCACAACCCAATTAAACAAGATAAGGTGGGGATTTGATCACCCTTCCTTAGCCCACAAACAACCAACCAGCATCCTGCATTGACCTAAGCCTTTAATTTTAAAATCAATTAGACATCAACCCTAGGAACTCGAGCTCAATAGGACAAGGAATCCTAAGAGTTGAACCGGGTTAGGATAAGTCAATTTGACTGGTGTCTAGGAAAGTGGTTCAGGGACGATTGGGCCCGAAGGAAGGTGGTTTCTAATTGGTTCCGTTCGCTTACCTGGCCAAGCACAATTGGTGTCTAAGGCAAGCAACGGGGGGACTCCCACCGACCTTACACTTACCTGGCTAGTTGATTGGCTAATCCTACACTTGGAGGGCTTGAAGGTGACCTTGGCAGTTAGGAGCTGTCTAGATCTAGGATAACCCTTAGTCAGGATTGATTGACCAACTTGATTGCTAACCAACATCAAATCTAATTAAACCTAATTCTTCTCTTTCTTCTTAGTTCTAGGACTCCTTAGGACCTCTTCTTTAGAACTTTTCTTTCTTTCTTCTCCTCTAAAAATAAAATAAAAATAAAATAAAATAAAAATTAAATTAAACTAACTAAAAAAATATTAAAAATAATAATTAAATTAAATTAAATTAAATTAAAATTAATAAATAAAAATAATTAAAAAAAATTAATTTTTAATATAATAAAATAATAATAATAATAATAAATAAAAAAATATTCTAAAAATTTTTAAACCATACATTAGGGTTACACTAATACATGCATGGTAGGAAATCGCTTTTTCTGATTTAGTTGAACTTAATTGAATGGTTGATTCACATTAAACATAATAATCAAATGGCTAATATGAATCTAATAGTCCAAAAATTAGATAAAGTTGACCTTCTTGATCAGAAAATAGATCAACTCCTAACCCTAGGTCAACACATCATCTTCTAATTATCAGGAGAGTTATTCAATCTGTGCTAGTCCAACCCATCATGTAAGTGAATATCCTATGACTGCACAGTTTCCATATTTTATCCAAGAACAAGTTCAAGCTACTCAAGGATACTCCAAATTGATTAATGACCCATTTTCAAATTCATATAATTCAGATTGGAGTAACTTTAATTTTTCTTGGACATCCCAACAGACTCAGGCTCAGACCCAAATTTCACTTGAGCAAAATTATCAAAATTATGCCTATAATAATGGTCAGCCTAGTCAGTTTAACCAGCCATCATATTATAATCAGCCTTCATACCCACCTCCTCAACAGACCAATCTAGCTGATGATAGATTTAACCAACTTCAACAATTAATTCTAACTCAACAGCAATCTATCGCCAGACTAGAAGCTCAAATAGGACAATTAGTTGAGTCTAACATGAGGAGAGAACTAGATCAACTACCGAACCTACCAATTTCAAATAACCCATCTAATGACCACCAACCACCTGGATTAAATTATCAATCTAATGTTTCATCTAAGAATCCTCCAATTTGAGAATACCAAAGTAATTCCTGAACTTAAAAGCTATAGGATTCTTATGGACCCATATCAAGACCAGGTGAGAGAGGCTAGTACTGATGCTAGCCAAAATAAAAATTTAGAGGAACTGGTTAGTACTGAGACTAACCACATAGAAGAACCCAAGCCAGGAATTAGTACTGATGCTAGTTCCAGTTTAAATGAGATAGAAATAAGGGAAAAAGAGAATAGATGATTTACCCGAGACTTATAAACCTAATGTCCTATTCCCTTCAACCCTAGAAGCTGGTTCTTCTTATAAAAATCAAAAGGCATGTAATGAAATGTCAATGGAGTTGTTTAAGCAGGATCACATTAATTTACCTCCAGAATTAAAACCGCCTTTAGTCACCATTCCAGCACCCATTGAATCAAACTTAACTCCTAAAACTCCATTCATGAGCATTTTAGAAAAAACAAATAGGAGAAATTCTTAATAAACATGGGTCTGAGAATGGAATCATAAAATTATATCCCTAAAATTAACAGTGAATATATCAATAATGGGATTAAAAATAAATCAACTTTCTGAGATTGGCAATCCAAAACCATTGGAATTTGTCAATCCAATATTCGACACAGGATAGTGAGCTACATTGTGTCTGGCTGAAGACGGTAAACTTAGCGCTTGTTGGGAGGCAACCCAATATTTAGTTTTTATCTAATTTATTTATCTTTTTAGTTTTTTTTTTTAGGATAATTTGAATAAGTTGGAGGGAGAGCTCAAATTTTCAAAGGCATGTGCTGGACCAAAAAAAATAAATAAAATAAATAAATAAATAAATAAATAAAAAAATATATATATACTGAGTTAGGTGTATTCTTTCCATGTTCTTTATTACATCCTTTATTTTTTCTTCTCCATTGAGGACAATGTCGATTAAGTTGGGGGGAGAGAAAAAATAAAAATTTTAAAATTTTAAGTCCTCGAAAAAGTTAGTATTTAGTATTTAGATACTTGATTATGCTTAAGAATCGAATTAAAACTAAGCATTTTTAAAAAGAAAATTGATACACAGATCAGAGAATCTGTGAGATATTGAGGAATCAAGTATTAAGAAAATTCAATAAAGAGTTAAGTCTAGAACATAAAAAATTTTTTCTTGGAGCATTTCTAATTATTTCTACTAGCATCAAAGAAAAGTCTACTTTTTATAGGCTTGTGTAGGGTAACTATACATTTCTTCATATAAAAATTTATTTTAATAAAATAGTTTCCAAGTACTTCTCACTGAGTAACCGGGCCTCTTTGCCTAAGCAAGCATTGAGTTTCGCGTCAAAAGGTGGGAAGGGCAAAGAAGCTCGTTGTAAAGCTAGTCTTAACTCGTAGCCTATTTGATTCGAGCTAGTAAGCCCGAGGGGTATTCTATACCTAGTGCCCTAAAGCCAACTGGTTTGGGAGTCATTGGCCCAAGACTCGCTACATGGATCAAATAGAAAGCTTAAGGAGTTAAGACACTCAATAGTGGTACAACGTTAAAAAAAAAAAAAAAAAAAAAAAAAAAAAAAAAAAAAAAAAAAAAAAAAAAAAAAACATTGGTTTTCCCACCGAGTAACCGGGTCCCGTTGCCTAAGTAAGCAATGATATTCGCATCAAAAAGTGGGCAATGTGAAAATAAAAATTAATAAATGAAGGATGGAAGTAGCAATACACCTGCCTATATGAAAGTTTAGACAAATCAGAGATAAAAGTGGAATAATTTAGAAAAAGTTCTGAAAAATTTAATGTTCTTTACTTAATTTTTCTATTGATAAGTATTAATACCCCAATGATATATCTCATTTAAGCTCTACTGAATATCAATGGCCATTTTGAAAATTGCTTAGGTAAAATTCGAAACTCTAAAGTTAAAAGGTATTTAAAACTAAATTCTTTCTTTACTCGAGGACGAGCAAAGCTTAAGTTGGGGGGTGTGATAAGCATCATAAATTCACCAATAAAAGTATTAATTTATTCAATTAATTTATATTAATTTTTAAGAATTAATAATCAATTTATATATAATTTTTGAAAAATTCATATTTTTATTAATTAAAAAATTAATTAAAAAATAATAAAAAATTAATAAAAATTAAAAAATAAAATTTTATTATCAATAGAAAGAGCTCATTTTTTTGATCACAACGAAATAAATTTCAAGTAAAACGGAGCTAAAATGAAAAAGATATGAATTTTTAAAAATATAAAATAAATAAAAATTAAATAAAAAAGAAAACGGCTCAGCCGGCTCCGCAAGCCGAGCCACCAAGCCAAGCCGAGCCATCAAAGCCGACTCAGCCGTTGAAGCCATCAGCCGGTCCACGATCCAGGCGTGGACCGCCAGCTCAGCAAATTCCGGCGAATCAGAGATTGCCACGTGGTGGACCTAGACCCCTTAAGGGTCTACAGAAATTTATCGCGGCTCACAAGGGTAATTTCAGTCTTTTCGTCTCGACAACAGCGGCGCTGATTGGTTGCGGTGTGCGGTGCGGCCGGTCCACGCGGTCCATGGGAACAGTTATTGCGCGATCGGACGGATGTGGTTGTTTGCGGTCAGGATCGGACGGCTGTGGTTGCTTCCGAATTTTATTCAGATACAAACATCACGCGGATCACCATCGGACGGCAGCGCTCGATCCAGGCGATGATCCGACGGTCCAGAATGCTGCCGAGGCGGTGATCAAGACTCCCGAAGCGCATGATTTGCGGCCAGATTTCCTCGATCAAGCGCGATCCAACGGCCAGAATTTAATCCGACCCGATCTGAGCTTATCTGCATCCGATTTTGATGATTTTTGGACCGTTGGATTCCTGTTGAATGGCTGGATTTTATCAGATTTATCAGAGTCATATCAGAGCTATTTTGATTCAAATTTTATCCAAATTTCTTTGTATTTTGATGATTACAAAGGCATTAGTCCCATATTGCCTTTAGAAAAAAATATCCAGCCCTCCTAGCTCTATAAAAAGGACCCCAGGCCATCAAGAAATCAATATCTCCGATCAAGGTGAAGCTTTGGTACAGGGCGAAGCCAGGCTATGGGTTAAAGGCTGCTTCGAAGCAACGGGTGCCGAGAAGAAGAGCCGAGCTTCTACACCATCTTTCTGCCAATGCCGATCCAAGATCAGAGATCAGGCTATTTTATTTTATTTCTTTTTTTTTAAATTTTATGTATTTAAATTCTAAAATTTTAATTAATAAAAATTTTTTATTGCATTTTAATTTCTTGCTTTTTATTTTTATTGCAATTTAATTTCTGCACTTTAAATTATTGCTTTGCAAGTAGATGCTAAGATCTAACTAGTAGATCTTAGTACCAAGTTTAAATTCTTCTGCACCTTTTAATTTTTGCTTTTTTTTATTTTTATTTTCCGACTTCACTTTTGATCCCAAAACTCTTCTTTTTTTTTTTTCTTTTATAAAATCAAAGATTTCAAATCTAAAAATACTACCTTCCCTGTGGATTCGACCCGACTCACTACTATCTACGCATTTTCAATGATTTTAAGAAGTCGGATTAAACTGATAAACACGGTGTCTTAACGACAGCATCGCGTCCCTATCAAGTTTTTTTGGGGATATTAAATTTTTGATCTCTTTGATTTTTCTATAAATAAATTATAAATTTTTATTCTTGCTAATTTTTTTTATTATTTTAAAAAAAAAAAGAAAAAGAATCAAAGTTTTTGGTGAGATCAATCCTAACCCTAGTCCTCTTTTCTTTTTATTTATTTATTTATTTATTTTATTTTTAAATTAATTTAAAAAAAATATATTTAAACCTAATTAAAAAGCCTCATGATAAGATTAGAAACCCTAACTGTTTAGAGCATGCATCATATTAGTTTTATTTTTATTTTTATTTTTTTTGGTGATTGCTGGAGGCAAGGTAAGCCTTTCAGAATTACAATTAGTTGCATGCATCTAGTTTAAATTGCATAGAAACCCTTTGATTGAATTTTTTTTTTTTTTTTTTTTTGCATATTCATATTAAATCAAATTAAGGGCACAACCCAATTAAACAAGATAAGGTGGGGATTTGATCACCCTTCCTTAGCCCACAAACAACCAACCAGCATCCTGCATTGACCTAAGCCTTTAATTTTAAAATCAATTAGACATCAACCCTAGGAACTCGAGCTCAATAGGACAAGGAATCCTAAGAGTTGAACCAGGTTAGGATAAGTCAATTTGACTGGTGTCTAGGAAAGTGGTTCAGGGACGATTGGGCCCGAAGGAAGGTGGTTTCTAATTGGTTTCCGTTCGCTTACCTGGCCAAGCACAATTGGTGTCTAAGGCAAGCAACGGGGGGACTCCCACCAGACCTTACACTTACCTGGCTAGTTGATTGGCTAATCCTACACTTGGAGGGCTTGAAGGTGACCTTGGCAGTTAGGAGCTGTCTAGATCTAGGATAACCCTTAGTCAGGATTGATTGACCAACTTGATTGCTAACCAACATCAAACCTAATTAAACCTAATTCTTCTCTCTCTTCTTAGTTCTAGGACTCCTTAGGACCTCTTCTTTAGAACTCTTCTTTCTTTCTTCTTCTCTATAAAAATAAAATAAAAATAAAATAAAATAAAAATTAAATTTAAACTAACTAAAAAAAATTAAAAATAATAAAAATTAAATTAAATTAAATTAAATTAATAAATAAAAATAATTAAAAAAATTAATTTTTAATATAATAAAATAATAATAATAATAAATAAAAAAAATATTCTAAAAATTTTTAAACCATACATTAGGGTTACACTAATACATGCATGGTAGGAAATCGCTTTTCTGATTTAGTTGAACTTAATTGAATGGTTGATTCACATTAAACATAATAATCAAATGGCTAATATGAATCTAATAGTCCAAAAATTAGATAAAGTTGACCTTCTTGATCAGAAAATAGATCAACTCCTAACCCTAGGTCAACAATTCTTCTAATTATCAGGAGAGTTATTCAATCTGTGCTAGTCCAACCCATCATGTAAGTGAATATCCTATGACTGCACAAGTTTCCATATTTTATCCAAGAACAAGTTCAAGCTACTCAAGGATACTCCAAATTGATTAATGACCCATTTTCAAATTCATATAATTCAGATTGGAGTAACTTTAATTTTTCTTGGACATCCCAACAGACTCAGGCTCAGACCCAAATTTCACTTGAGCAAAATTATCAAAATTATGCCTATAATAATGGTCAGCCTAGTCAGTTTAACCAGCCATCATATTATAATCAGCCTTCATACCCACCTCCTCAACAGACCAATCTAGCTGATGATAGATTTAACCAACTTCAACAATTAATTCTAACTCAACAGCAATCTATCGCCAGACTAGAAGCTCAAATAGGATAATTAGTTGAGTCTAACATGAGGAGAGAACTAGATCAACTACCGAACCTACCAATTTTAAACAACCCATCTAATGACCACCAACCACCTGGATTAAATTATCAATCTAATGTTTCATCTAAGAATCCCAATTTGAGAATACCAAAGTAATTCCTGAACTTAAAAGCTATAGGATTCTTATGGACCCATACCAAGACCAGGTGAGAGAGGCTAGTACTGATGCTAGCCAAAATAAAAATTTAGAGGAACTGGTTAGTACTGAGACTAACCACATAGAAGAACCCAAGCCAGGAATTAGTACTGATGCTAGTTCCAGTTTAAATGAGATAGAAATAGGGAAAAAGAGAATAGATGATTTACCCGAGACTTATAAACCTAATGTCCTAT
>QRFJ01002752.1:0-17444 GCA_006176705.1 Cocos nucifera
AAGATAATTTTAGATCTATTCATATATCTCATATACAATTAGATTTAATCATTGCATATTTTGCATACATCTCATGTATCATATCATGCATATTTTTAGATCTAAATTATCTCATAATAATCTAAAAAATTAGATTTAAATTGATCTAATTGAAATAAATTCTAATCTAGATAATTATGTAGAACTATTCTACAACTAGTCTAGACATGCATCTATCATATCTCATATGATATTTAAAAATTAAATAATTTTTATTTACTATTTTTTAGAAGTTATTATAACAATTATAACATCAAAAAATAGTAAATAAATAGATCTAAAATATGATTTAATCAGATTAAATCAAAAACATGCAAGACTATTCCATAGAACTATTCTATTTTAGAACTAGTCATGCATATTTTCTAATCTTTGATCCAAATCATTTAATTTTAATTTTTTTCTGATTTCAGATCTGATCACATCTCATGTGACATCTGAAATCACTTATTTTCTAATTAAAATAAATTTAAAATCAAATCTAAATACTTTTAGAACCTTGGCTTTGATACTAGTTGAAGGAAAATCCTGATTTCCCGAACCAGGTTCGTTCAGATCTGATCAGATCAAGAGCTATATTTCAAAATTTTTTTCTTTTGATCCTAATCAAATCTGAGATATTTTAGATTTGATTAATATTATTTTAAAAATAAAATAAAATCTAGATAAATTAAATCAAATTTAATTTACCTTGATATGGGTAATCCTATTATCCGTTGATGATCCTGTATGCAGCGAAAAGTTCTGGATCTAGCCATGCAAGTGCCTGGCCTCTACTGGTATCCACTCGGACTAGATCTCGAGATCCTCTTCTTCTCTATCATATCTCTAAAAATTAGATCTGGATCTGATCTGGAGGATCTTCAAAACTCCTTTTGAAGATCAGCAGTCATCCTTTGCAGCATGGCAGCCTTCTAGCTTCCAGTCACCTTTCTTTGATTTGGATTGCACCAACCAAGCTTCAAAACCCTTTTGGACCTGGAGAGGAGAGGGAGAAGGTGGGTTTGGCATGGAGGAAGAGGGAAGAGGCAACCTTGGGGCATGGAGAATTGTGATTCCTTTCAATCACTTCCTTTCACAATCTGGGTTGGGCGTAGGGTCTTATTTATAGACTGTTTGTGATCCAACTTCTCTTCTTCCCAACCAATCACAACTCTTTATGAAATCAGATCTAAATCTGATTGGTGGCAATAGAGTCCCCTGGATTCCTCTTTAGAGGGTGCCTAAGACCAGTCAAAGTTGGTTCTTAGGAGAACTCTAATTGGAATCCAAAAAGGAGATGGAGTCCCTATCCAACAGGGACTCCTGGGCGCCTCCAGCTTGGGCACGCACCAAGGGTGGCGTGCGCCCTCTTCCTTGCTAGGTTCTAGTAGGAGGACAGGCCCCCACCAGCTCTTTAATAGGTGCATGACATGTGGTCAAAAGTCAAAGTGTCAGTGGTCAACATTTGACCAGTCAAATGTAGACTTTTGACCAAAGTCAAAGAATAAGAAATGGCAGGTGACCAAAAATGGCAGGTAATGTCTTACAAAATAAGACAACCTTTTCTAACTTGGACAACCTCCAGTCAAACCATATGAAGGCCTCTGATTGAGCATAAACTCCTTTGGCTCAGTCAGGACAACTTATTTATGATAGCAAAATGAAGAACGTTAGGTTCAATCGAGTGCTAGCACGATTTTCTTGAACCTAATTGAATCTCATTCAGATCAATTGAACTGGATCAATTCAATTGATGATCACTTGATTCAAACCCTTGTTTGTGTGACCCAATTAGGTTCAATTCTGTATGGTAATGGGATATGTCATGATCTCTATCATCGACATCATCAAAACTCCTTTCGATGGATCAGAACTCTTGTGATTCGAACAGCTAGAATGATCGATCATCTAAATCATTCTAATTGCTCCCAAAATCCACCAATGATACGTAGCAGTATATGGTGGCAATCGATCAGAGCTGAATGCGAACCTCTTGGTACAGCTACCTGTGTGATTAAGTCCTTCTATCTTGAGCTCCGATCAGATTAGGGTTAAGATAAACTCGTCAAACCCTAGTTTCTGTCATATAATGTAATCATTCGATTCGAGTCCGATGTGAAAATCTAAATAGAAACTCTTTCTATTATTTCACTCTACCATGGCCATGGACTTCTGGACTTGATTCTCTTGATTATCATAGGGCTGCTCTTCTACCACCGAGGTAGATAGATTCCATCTTGATGCCATCCAGTTCCTATAATGAACATGCTATAGCCAACATACACCTCAGGGTTCCATATGGCTAGGAGACCGAGTAATGGTGTAGTCAAACTATAACACCCTCAAAATGAACTGACGATGCATCTCAGGTCAAAGAACCAGGCACACTACTGCAACATCGAGTCAGTCATTGACGAGAAGGTAGACTCCCTAATGACTACTCGAGGTGGTCACGCTCAGTGCCCTCATTCTCTAACGAGTACCTATACTCTCGCTCAGGTGTCTCCATACCGTAGACTCAAGACTCATCTACTAAAGAGAAGCGATTATACACCAACCTTCCGAATCAATCACCATCCTCATGATGATCCTATGGTCGGAAGCATTTTATGTGTTAACAATGATTATTCATATCTTAAATTTTCAACTCTTGAAAATATGAATTATCATTACTATTAACTCAAAGGATGTATCACAGACACTAAATACACATATGTGATAGAAAATAACCCATTTTATTGATTATAGTCAAAATTATAATTTTGCCCCTAGAAGTGTATTACAAGTGTCAGCCAACTCTAACTTCTAGGGCACATATATCTAACATTATCTAAGTAGTAGATGATTAGAATTAGTATATAAATTATCTAATAATAATAGTTATTTGACTGGTTCATCATAGAAGTTCTATCTTTCTTAGATGAACTCCTAAATTATGATGAAGTCCTTAAAATCACAATCATCCGATAAAGAAGGATTTATCGGATGGTTCATAAATTATTCTTGATTAAATAATAAGTTTTTAATAAGGATGATAACTTATCGAATGTAGGTCGTTGTATGCCATATTCATTGGTTATCCTCGTAACCAATGAAGGAAAAACCTATTTTTCCAGCACAGGATCATTCAGATATGATTGGATCTGAAGGAATATTTTAAAATTTTTTTCTAAAATTCTAATCAAATCTGAGGCTTCTCAGATCTGATCATAGAGATCTAATATAAAAAGTTGAAAATAAAATTAAATTAGATTTAATTTCAAGTACCTAATTTGGTAATCTAATTATCCTATGATGATCCTGTTGATTCCTGAGGTTCTGGAATGAGCCATACACATGCCTGACCTCTACCAGTATCTACTTGGTTAGGATCTGAATGTCTTCTCCTCATGAATCTCTCCTCTAAAAATGAGATCTAGATCTAATTTGGAAAACCTTCAAAATGACTTCTGAGAGCAGCCTGTTTGTCTCACGAACATCGTCACATAGATGCTGAATCTTGTGCCAAAAACCTTGGACCTTCAACTTAGATTTGTGCCTAACTTTTTAGGCATGTAGAATAGAGGGAGAGAATGGATAGAGGGGGCATAGATATCAGAGGAAAGGATCCTTTAGGTATGGAAAAAATAAATTACGTTGAGGCAATTTTGTAAGAAAAATTCTTATACTAGACATAGCTCCATAAAGAATCCCTTTTTGACCAAAAACCTTATTAATTCGACCATTGGAACTCTTGCACCCGATCTACATAGAAAACCACAGATCCCACCTAGTTTTGATGCTAGAAATCCATCTAGAAGGTGGCAGCGTGAAAGGATTAGGAAGAGACCATGTGCGTTTAGGACTCTTCACTCAAGAGTTTGATCCAAATCAAACTCTAACAAAACCTAGCCTAGGCAACTTCAAAAATCATAAAATTTAGTACACCCAAAGGATATCTCATTTCCTATCACATCCAGAAATCAGAACAAAATGATTTCAAAAGAAATTTCTAAAATTCTCTAATCACATGACCCTCAATTCCATCAATTGGGTCGACTATTGACCCTAGTCCATTTACACTAGGAATGAATTTAATTTTCATAATTAATCTAACTTGGAATTATTCTAGCAAGATGAAAATAAACTTATTCAAGATATAGAAATGAGTTAAATTAAATTTGACTCAGTTGCGATGAATCAAAAAGATTACAGAAGGAGAAAGTCAAGCTCAATCATGTGCTGGCACGATTATCTTAAACCTAATTGGATCTAATCCAAATCAATCGAACTAGGTTAGCTCAATTGATGACATTCAGATCCAAAATCTTGTTTGTGTGATCTAGTTAGGTTTAGTTCTATATGATAATAAGACATGTCATGATCTCCATCATCGACATCATCCAAACACCTATCGATGAATCAGAACTTTTCTAATTCATATAATTAGAATGATCGATCATCAAAATCATTCTAATTGCTTCCAAAATCCACCAGTGACACCTAGTATATGGTGGCAATCCATTAGAATTGAAGGTGAATCTCTTAGTGTAGCTAACTGTGTGATTGGATTCTTCTATCTTGAGCCCCAACAAGATTAGGATTAAGGTGAACTCGTCAAACCCAATATCCATCATATGAATTAATCATTCGATTCGAGTCCTATGTGAAACCCTTTATAGAAACTCTTTCTATCATCTTCACTCTTGCATGGCCATGGGCTTATGGACTCAATTTTCATGATCATCATAGAGCTACTCCTCATCTATCAAGGCAGATAGATCTCTTATTGGTGCAATTCAATTCCTATAATAAACATACTATAGCCAACATACACCTCAGGGTTCCGAATGGCTAATAGAATGAGTTATGGTGTAGTCAAACTACAACCGCCTCAAGGTCAATTGCCAATGCACCTTAGGTCAAAGAACCAGACATACTACTACAACATCGAGCCAGTCATCGATGATAAGATAGACTTTCTTATGAATGCTTAAAGTGGTCATGCTCAGTGCCCTCATTCTCTAACGAGTACCTATACTCTCACTTCAGTGTCTCCACACCATAGACTCAAGACTCATCTACTCAAAGGAAGTGATCATACACCAACCTTTCGGATCAATCACCATCCTCATGATGATCCTATGGTCGGAAGCAGTTTATGAGTTAATAATGAAAATTCATGTCTTAAATTTTCAACTCTTTAAAAATATGAATTGTCATCACCACTAACACAAAGGATGTATGACATACTCTTTAAATACACACTATGATAAAAAATATTTTTTTTATTAATTTGTAATCAAAATTATAAAATTATCCTTAGAAGTGTATTACAAGTGTTAGCCAATCTGGCTTCTAGGGCACATATCTAACAAACTCCCACTTGACCAAAAGCCAATTGCCTACAAATCTAAGTCCCATCTACTCAAGGTGGGCTTCGATCTTCTACTAGCCTAAAGGTTTCGTTAGTGGATATACCGCATTGTCCATGGAGTCAACTCTCTAGACCTCGACGTAATCCTTCTTGAGATAATCGCAGATGAGGTGGAATCGCCACTCGATGTTCTTTGATTTTTGGTGAGACCTCAGCTCCTTAGATAGGGCTATGGTGCCATTATTATCGCAGTACAGCGGGATGGCACATAATGGCATCACTTCGAGTTCTGTTGCAAACTTCTTATACCAGAATGCCACTTTTGTAGCTTTCGATGCAGCGATATACTCTACTTCCATGGTGAAATCTGCTATTACAGTCTGCTTGAAACTCTTCCAACTGATAGCACTATCATTACACACAACTAGATTACCAGATGTCGAATTTCAATCATCTATATCAGACATAAAATATGAGTCTGTATAACCTTGGACCTGGAGTTCTCCATTATTAAAATCCAAGAACATATCCTTAGTCCTTCTCAAGTACTTAAAAAGACATTTCACAGAAGTCTAGTGCTCTTCATCTTGATTCAACTGATATTTATTCATTACACTCACAACATGGGCAATATCAGGTCGTGTACATAGCATGGCGTACATGAGGCTCCCTATTACCGAAGCATAAGGGATCTTGCTCATGTATTCAATCTCCTTAGGTGTGTTGGGACACATCTTCTTGGAGAGATGAATGCCATGTCTGAAGGGTACCAATCTCCTCTTAGAGCTTTTCATGCTAAACCTCTTTAGTACCTCCTCTATGTACATCTTCTATGAGAGACCCAGCATCCTATTCAGTCTATCCCTATAGACCTTAATTCCTAGAATAAAGGATGCTTCTCTTAAGTCTTTCATAGAAAACTCTTTTGATAACTATATTTTAATTGTGGTTAACATGGAAATATCATTTTCAATAAGGAGAATGTCATCCACGTACAATACGAGGAAGACAATAGCGCTCTCATTGACCTTTTGGAATATAAATGATTTCTCCTCATTTTTGATGAATCCAAACAATTTGATCACATCATTGAAATGAGCATTCTAGCTTTGAGATGCTTGCTTAAGTCCATAGATGGACCTTTGCAGCTTGTAGACCTTGTGATCAAAATTACTGGATGTGAAACCTAATGGCTGTTCCATATAGATATCTTCCTCAAGATATCCATTTAAGAAGGCCATTTTCACGTCCATCTACCATTTTTCATAATCGAAATAGGCTAAAATAGCAAGCAATGTATGGATGGATTTTAGTATGGCTACTAGCGAGAAGGTGTCATGATAGTCAATGCCTTCGCGCTGACTATACCCTTTCGTTACTAACCTAGCCTTGAATGTCTCTACATTTTCATCTGCACCAATCTTTCTCTTGTAGATTCGTTTACACCCAATAGGTACTATAGTTTTAAATGGATCTACCAAGGTCCAGACTTGGTTCGAGCGCATTGAGTCAATCTCTGACTTCATTACCTCTACCCATTTCTTGGAGTCGATATCTAATATCATCTCGTCATAGATTTTGGGATCATCACCATGAACCCCATTTCTCATGAGGAATATTTTCTTTACATCTTCTAAAATAGTATCTAAGTACCTTTCAGGAGGACAGAAAATCCTTTCTGATCTATGAGGTGGAGGTGGTAATGATTGGACTAGCTCAATCTAATTGGGTTTCATAAGGTCCTTAGCTCGTTGCTCTTAGAAGACTTTCTCCTTGAGCCTAACCTGCCTTCCAATACCACCATCATGAATAAACTATTTTTCAAGAAAGATGGCATGTCGACTCACAATCACATTATGATCTTTCGGAATGTAGAAATAATATTCTAATGACTCTTTAAGATATCCTATGAATCAAGCTCTAAAGGACCTATAACTTGTCCGCTTGTTGTCTCTTGACATGAGCCGGACAATCCCAAATTCTGAGGTGACTCAGACTTAGTTTCTTACTAGGCCATATCTCATACGGTGTGGTAGGAATGGTTTTAGAGAAAATCTTATTCAGTAAATATATAGCGATCATTAGACTATATCGCCAAAGAAACTCAGAAAGATCCATGAAGCTCATCATAGATCGGATCATATCTAATAAGGTTTGATTTTTCCATTCTGAAACCATGTTGAGTTATGGTATTCCAGGTAGAGTCCATTGAGAGACTATGTCATTTTGCTTAAGATTGTCTAGAAATTCCCGGCTAAGGTATTCACCTCCTCGATTTGATCGAAAAATCTTAATGAATTTTTTGGTTTGTTTTTCTACTTCATGTCTAAATTTTTTAAACTTTTCAAAAAATTCAGATTTATGTTGCATCAAATACACATATCCGTATCAAGATAAATCATCAGTAAAGATGTGAAATAGACATAATTTTCTCTAGCCGACACATCAAATAGGCCGTACACATCAGTATGTACTAGGGCAATTAGTTCTATGGCCCTTTCTCCATGTCCTACAAAAGGAAGCTTGATCATTTTGCCATGAACGCATGATTCATAAATTGGATATGATTCGAAAGTCAACAGATTCAATAGTCCAAATTTCTTTAATTTGTTAATCCTATCTTCCACTATATGATCTAGCCTAAGGTGCCATAGATACCTATCGTTTAGACTATCCCTAGGTCATTTTGATCCTATGGCATTCACGTTTTGCTTAATATTGAAAATAGAAATATCAATATGTAACTGATAGAGACCATTTACAAGAAAACCACTTGCAATTTTATTTTTTTCATAAAAAATATTATAATGATCCTTAAGAAAATAAATTACATAGCCTTTCTGTACTAAACATGAAATAGAAATCAAATTCCTACTTGCTGCAGGCACATAGAAATAGCCTCTAAGAACTAAATCTAATCCTAATGGTAATCACAGAGGGTAGGTTCGCACGGCCACTGCAGTAACTCTTGCTTCATTCTCGATGCATAGGATCATCTCACCATCTCTCAACCTCCTGCTATCCTCAAGATCCTGCATGGAAGTGCATAAGTGAGTACTGGAACCAGAATCAAGCACCCAACTGGATGTAGAAGAAACTATAAGATTAGATTCTATAATGAGCATACCTCCAGAAGGACCAGCCTCCTTCTTGTTCTTCAGGCTGGTCAGGTACAAGGAGTAGTTCCACTTCCAATGACCATCTATGTTCTAATAAAAATATTTTTCTTTACCAGCGGTCTTCTTCTTCAGCTCTGCCTTCTTCTTCTTCCCACCATCCACCTTCTACTTCTTCATGAACTTCTTCTTTTCAAAAGATTTTCTCTTTGAAGAAATCCACTCCATAGCAAGTACTGAGCCTTTAGAATCTTTCATAGAAAGCTCAGCAGTAACCAGCATATTCATAAGTTCTGCCAGAGTATTCTCTAGTTTATGCATATGGTAGTTCATGATGAACTATCCATACGCATCATTTAAGGATTATAAAATTATATCAATCTGCAAATCCTTGTCCAACTTGATATCGAGCTTCTCAAGCTCTTCTAAGTCTATGATCATCATCAGACAATGATCATGGATCGATTGCCTATCCTGCATTTGAGCCTTAAAACGTCTTATAGTGACTTGATATTTGGTTGCACGACTTTGTTCACCAAATAACTCTTGCAGGTGAGCCAACATTTGGCAGCTAGTTTTAATGTCTTCATGTTGGCACTGGAGCTCATCAGACATCGAGCCCAACATGTAATACCTAGCTTTGTTATCATCACCCATCCACTTCTCTAGAGATGCTCTCTGATCAGTAGATGGACGGACTGATAAAGTGGGAGGGTTCTGTTCCAATACATTAGTTAACTTCTCGAAATCCAAAATAATTTTAAAGTTTTAGAGCCTATCCTTGAAATTGAGTCTAGTCAGTCTATGGGTGTCCAGGATATAGGCTAGTGGATTGGATGTAGATATTTTTCTATAGAGAGTCAAAGTTTCTAGTTAGATTTTATAATTAGACTTAATTAATTTATTTAAAAATTTTATTTTTTTAAATAAATTAGGCTTCCACTATTTTCTCGAATCCCTACACTTCCTAGGCAGAGTTGCAAAAATCTTCGAGATCAATTAATTTTTAGTGGATGATGTGGTTCCACCGACTGACTCACCACCTCATCTAATAGTTATTGATGATGGGTCAATCAATGAGTGGACAACTCTTATCCAATGTTTCTTTAATCATGGTGCACCTAATCCTGATCTCTAATTCATGAATCTTACCGTATCTGAAATATTGATCCATTCCTTAGTTAAGTCAGATCCATCATTTGCATGAATTGGATTTCTGATTGGGTTCCTCATCGTATTTGAAATATTGAGTCCAACCTATCCTCCAACTCGTAGCATTCAATGCCTAATAGACATGGTTGTGTCTTCTCGGTGCAACTGAACCACTATAACCAGTTGATAATAATCAATCCTGGGAAGAGCCCATACATCTAAAATAGTGAAAGACCAATTGACTTAATCTTTTCTTAGGAAAATTTAATTTAGATCTCTTAGTCTTGACTCAATCATAACGGTTATGACAAGACTAGTGGCATGGGTTAGCTCAAACTATTAGCCACCTCAAATCAGAACTAGGTTGACACAAATGGCTAGGTAAGTGAGATCGATGGAAGGGATATACCATTAACTCGACAAGAATGCATTCAGATCGAGTAGCTCTCAACTAAAAATTAATCAATCGTATCTACCAAACTTACCTTAGACACCAAATTATCGAACCAGAACTAATCAGATTAGCCTACAATTCAGGCTCGAACCATGGAGCCAAATTAGATCTTAATTGGATTGATCACATGTGGCTATGAGTTGACCATGACCCAAACTTACAACTATTGGACTAGTCAATTCTAAGCACTCTTGATCTCACCTAAGCAACTCTTGATTTGGTTTGATCAACCGCTAGACCTAATTGAGCTACCCAAGTCTGAACCCAATTTTATGAAAATATCTTAGATCTAAAAATTCTTAATTTTAGATCTAATTAGTTTCATAATCTTAATTCTTAATTAAGTTTGGATTCATAAACAAAAAACATGTATCAAAATCTTAGGATTTCAGGATCTAGGTTTTTATAGAAAATAAGTTCTAATTTCTGATTAAGGATGAATGCGCAGCACCCATACACGCCATAAGAACACCTTACCGAATGGTTAAACCCTACTTTGTTCTTATGATCAAACGGCTAAGGAACATGCCTTAATCAGAAATATAATTAAAACTATAAAACTAGATAGATCTAGATCATATATCATATATATAATTAATGATATAACTAATACATACTTTGCATACATCTCATGTATCATCACTAAATTAAATATGCATATTTTTTAGATATAAAAAGTTATATATAATATCTAAAAACTAGATTTAAATTTGATCATATCAAAATAAAATTATTCTAGTCAATTTGTAGAACTATTCTACAACTAGTCTAAACATGCATCTTTTCATATCACATATGAATAAATCAAAAATTAAAAACTTTATTTTCTATTTCTCAGATATAATTACAATAATTATAATATCAAAAAAATAGAAATTAAATAGATATAAAATTATATTTAATTAAATTAATAATATGATTATACTAGACTACATATAGTACTATTCTATTCCCAACCTAGTCATGCATCTCATACATATTAGATCTAAATGATTCAATTTTAATTTTTTGATTTTAGATATAATCATATCTAATGTGACATCTAAAATTTTTTAATATCAAATAGAAAATAAAAATAAAATTAGATCTAAAATAGATTCAAAGAACTACAACCTGGCTCTGATACCATTTGAAGGAAAAACCTATTTTCCCGGCACAGGATCATTCAGATCTGATTAGATCTAAATAAATATTTAAATTTTTTTTTTTTAAAATCTTAATCAAATCTAAGACTTCTCAGATCTAATCATAGACATATGATATTAAATGTTAAAAATAAAATTAAATTAGATTTAATTTTAAGTACCTGATTTGGTAATCTAATTATCCTACGATGATCCTGTTGATTCCTGATGTTCCAGAAGGAGCCATGCACATGCCTGGCCTCTATGTTAGATATATGTGCCCTAGAAGCTAGAATTGGCTGACACTTGTAATACACTTCTAGGGGCAAAATTGTAATTTTGACTAAAATCAATAAATGGGTTATTTTCTATCACATATGTGTATTTAGTGTCTGTGATACATCCTTTGAGTTAATGGTAATGATAATTCATATTTTCAAGAGTTGAAAATTTAAGACATGAATAATCATTATTAACTCATAAATTGCTCCTAACCATAGGATCATCACGTGGATGGTGATTGATCCGAAAGGTTGGTGTACAATCGCTTCTCTTTAGTAGATGAGTCTTAAGTCTACGGTGTGGAGACACCGGAGCGAAAGTACAGGTACTCGTTAGAGAACGAGGGCACTGAGCGTGACCATCTCGAGTAGTCATTAGGGAAGTCTACCTTCTCGTCAATGACTGACTCGATGCTGCAGTAGTGTGTCTGGTTCTTTGACCTGAGATGCATCGGCAGTTCACCTTGAGGGTGTTATAGTTTGACTACACCATTACTCGGTCTCCTAGCCATATGGAACCCTGAGGTGTATGTTGGCTATAGCATGTTCATTGTAGGAACTGGATTGCATCAAGATGGGATCTATCTACCTCGGTGGTAGAGGAGCAGCCCTATGATAATCATGAGAATCAAGTCCTGAAAGCCCATGGCCATGGCAGAGTGAAATAATAGAAAGAGTTTCTATTTAGATTTTCACATTGGACTCGAATCGAATGATTACATCATATGACAGAGACTAGGGTTTGACGAGTTCACCTTAACCCTAATCTGATCGGGGCTCAAGATAGAAGAACTTAATCACACAGGTAGCTGCACCAAGAGGTTCGCATTCAGCTCTGATGGGTTGCCACCATATACTGCTAGGTGTCACTGGTGGATTTTGGGAGCAATTAGAATGATTTAGATGATCGATCATTCTAGCTGTTCGAATCAGAAGAGTTCTGATCCATCGAAAGGAGTTTCGATGATGTCTATGATAGAGATCATGACATATCCCATTACCATACAGAACTGAACCTAACTGGGTCACACAAACAAGGGTTTGAATCTGGTGATCATCAATTGAACTGATCTAGTTCAATTGATCTGAATGAGATTCAATTAGGTTCAAGGAAATCGTGCTAGCACTCGATTGAACCTAACGTTCTTCTTTTACTATCACAAATAAGTTGTCCTGACTGAGCCAAAGGAGTTTGTGCTCAATCAGAGGCCTTCATATGGTCTGACTGGAGGTTGTCCAAGTCAGAATAGGTTGTCTTATTTGTAAGACATTACCTGCCATTTTTGGTCACCTGCCATTTCTTGTTCTTTGACTTTGGTCAAAAGTCTACCTTTGACTGGTCAAACGTTGACCATTGACCACTTTGACTTTTGACCACATGTCATGCACCTATTGGAGAGCTGGTGGGGGCCTGTCCCCCTGCCAGAACCTGGCAAGGAGAAGGGCGCACGCCAAGGGTGGCGTGAGCCCAAGTAGGAGGCGCCTAGGAGTCCTTGTTGGACAAGGACTCCACCTCCCTTTTGGATTCCAATCAGAGTTCTACTAAGAATCCAGTTTGACTGGTCTTAGGCGCCCTCTAAGGAGGAATCCAGGGGTCTCTATTCCAACCAATCAGATTTAGATCTGATTTCACAAAGGGTTGTGATTGGTTGGAGAGGAAGAGGAGTTGGATCACGCTTAGTCTATAAATAAGACCCTGCGCCCAACTCAGATTCTAATGCTAATGCAATTCAATTGAGAAACCCCACGCCCCAAGGCTGCCTCTCCCCTCCTTCTCCATGCCATAGTCTCTTCTCCCCTTGCTCTCCACGTCCAAAAGGTGTTTTGGACTTTAGGTTGGTGCGATTCAGATCAAGGAAAGGCGATCAAAAGCAAGAAGGCTGCGCTGCTGCAAAAGGACGACTGCAGATCTTCAAAAGAGTTTTGAAGATCCTCCAGATCAGATCCAGATCTGATTTTTGGAGGTGTGATAGAGAAGAAGAGGATCTCCAGATCCAACCCGAGTGGATACCGGTAGAGGCCAGGCGCTTGCGTGGCTAAGATCCAGAACCTTCCGCTGCAATCAGGATCATCTACAGGGTAATAGGATTACCCAAATCAGGTAAATTAAATTTGATTTAATTTATCTTATTTTATTTTATTTATTAAAATAATAAGAATCAGATCTGAAACATATCAAGATCTGATTGGAGATCAAGAGAAAAATTTTTGAAATATATCTCTTGATCTAATCAGATCTGGACGAACCTGGACCGGGAAATCAGGATTTCCCTTCAACTGGTATCAGAGCCATGGTTCTAAATTGTTTAGATCTGATTTTAATTTTATTTTAATTAGAAAATAAAGTGATTTCAGATGTCACATGAGATGTGATCAGATCTGAAATCAGAAAAATTAAAATTAAATGATTTGGATCTAAGAACATGAAGATATGCATGACTAGTTCTAGAATAGAATAGTTCTATAGAATAGTTTTGCATGTCTTTGATTTAATCTGATTAAATCATATTTTAGATCTTCTTATTTACTATTTTCTGATATTATAAGTGTTATAATAACATCTGATAAACAGCAAATAAAAATTATTTAATTTTAAATATCATATGAGATATGATTGATGCATGTCTAGACTAGTTGTAGAATAGTTCTACATAATTGTCTAGATTAGAATTTATTTTGATTAGATCAATTTAAATCTAATTTTTTAGATTATTATGAGATAATTTAGATCTGAAAACATGCATGATTTGATACATGAGATGTATGCAAAATATGCCATGATTAGATCTACTTTGTATATGAGATATATGATATAGATCTGATACTGTTTTGTAGTATTGACATGTTCCTGATTAAGGCGTTCCTCTTGGCCGTCCGGTCATAAGAACGAAGAAGGGTTTAAAGGCCCTCTCTTCCCATTCGATGGGGTGTTCTTATGACGTGTAGGGGTGCTGCGTGTTCGTCCTTAATCAGAAACCCAAAACTTACTTTCTGCAAAACCCTAGATCCTGAAACCCTAGGATTTATTGTGCATATTTTGTTTATGAACCCAACTTAATTAAGAATTAAGTTTATGGAATATTAATTAGGTCTAAAATTGAGAATTTCAGATCTAAGACATATTCATAATACTGGGTTCGGGCTTGGGTAGCTCAATTAGGTCTAAGCGGTTGATCAAACCGAATCAAGAGTTGGTTAGATGGGATCAACAATGCTTAAATTGACCAGCCTAATAGGATTAAGTCTGGGTCAAGATCGAGTCACGATCAAGCAAGACCTAATTAGGCTCAGAGGTTAGAGTCTGGATTGTAGGCTAACCCAATTGGTTCTGACTCAACAATTTGGTGTCTAAGGTAAGTTTGGCACAGACGACCGACTGGTTTTTAATTGGAAGCTACTCGACCTGAATGCGTTCTTGTGCGAGTTAACGGCATATTCCTTCCACCGGTCTCACTTACCTGGCCATATCTGTTGACACAGTTCTGATCTGAGGTGGTCAATAATCCGAGCTGACCCATGCCACTAGGTTAGTCATAATTGTTATGACTAAGCCAAGTCTAGTTTAATGAGACCTGAATCAATTCTCCCTAAGAAAAGATTAAGTCCTGAGGTCTTCCACCATTGTAGACGTGCGGGCCCTTCCCGGGGTTGATTGTTCTCGGCTGGATACAGTGGCTCAGTTGCACCGGGAAGACGCAACCATGTCTATTAGGCATTGGATGCTATGGGCTGGAGGATGAGTTGGGCTCAATATTTCGGATACGGTGAGAGACCCAATTAGGAACCCAGTCCATGCAAATGGTGGGTCTGACTTAACTAAGGAGTGGATCAATATTCCGGATACGGTGAGATTCATGAATTAGAGACCAAGTTTGGGTGCACCATGATTAGAGAATCATTGAACAAGAGTTGTTCACTCATTGGCTAACCCATCACCAATAACTGTTAGGTGAGGTGATGAGTCAGTTGGTGAGACCGCACCACCCACTAGAAATCATCAATCGCGGAGATTTTCGCATCTCTACAGAGGGAGTGTAGGGATCCGAGAAAATAGTGGGAGCTAATTTGTTTAAAAATAAAATCCCTAAACAAATTGGTCAAGTCAAAATTACAGTATCTAACTAGAATCTTTGACTCTCTACAGGAAAATGTCTGCGTCCAACCCACTGGCACGTATCCTAGACACACATAGACTGACTGGACCCAATTATAAAGATTGGCTCAGGAACTACAAAATTATTTTGGGTTCAGAGAAGTTAACCCATGTTTTGGACCAGGACCCTCCCACCTTACCAGCCCGTCCATCTGTTGAACAGAGAGCGTCTCTGGAAAAATGGATTGACGAAGACAATAAGGCCAGATACTACATGTTGGGCTCGATGTCTGATGAGCTCCAGCGCCAACATGAAGATATCGGGACTGCTCGCCAAATGTTGGCTCACCTACAGGAGATGTTTGGTGAACAGAGTCGCGCAGCCAAATATCAAGTCACGAAATACTCTGATCCTTTTGAAAATTCATTCGCATCTAATGAATTTTATCCCTTTAGGTGAATCATCTAGTATCCATTCACTATTGATTTTCATGGACTTCGATTTGGATTATGTGACTCAAATCCACTTCTCACAGTCAGACCATTGCATTGCATCTCTATAGGTGATCGGATCCTTGTTATTCTTGTCGAGCTCAATAGAATCACCATCCTAGACCTAGATATTAAAGTATCTATTCGACTAACATGGTACTTTACCGAGTCTCCTTAAGGGTGCCACTTGAACGGGCTCTGATAGGAAAGCGATGTTGTCGTTAAGACACCGTGTTTATCAGTTTAATCCGACTTCTTAAAATTATTAAAAATGCGTAGATAGTAGTGAGTTGGGTCAAATCCACAGGGAAGGTAGTATTTTTAGATTTGAAATCCTTGACTTTTTTAAGAAGAAAAGAAAATGATTTGAATTTTAAAATAAAAATTGAAGTTGGAAGATTGAAAATAAAAATTAAAAGCTGTAGAAATTTAAATTTGGTACTAAGATCTATTAGTTAGATCTTAGCATCTACTTGCAATAAAATAAAAAGTAATAATTAAAATACAAAAATTAAATTACAATAAAAATAAAAAGTAAGAAATTAAAATACAAAAATAAAATTTTTATTAATTAAAATTTTAGAATTTAAATACATAGAATGCAAAAAAATAAAATAGCCTGATCTCTGATCTTGGATTGGCATTGGCAGAAAGATGGTGTAGAAGCTCAGCTCTTCTTCTCGGCACCTGTTGCTTTGAATCAGTCTTTAACCCATAGCCTAGTTTCATCCTGTACCAAAGCTTCACTTTGATTGGAGATGTTGATTTCTGATGGCCTGGGGTCCTTTTTATAGAGCTAGGAGGGCTGGATCTTTATTTCTGAAGGCAATGTGGGACTAATTGCAAAATATAAAAGAATTTGAGTAAAATTTGAATCAAAATAGCTTTGATATATCTCTGATAAATCTGATAAAATTCATCCATTCAACAAGAATCCAACGGTCCAAAAATCATTAAAATCGGATGCAGATCAGCTCAGATCGGGTCGGATTAAATTCTGACCGTCCGATCATGCTTGATGGAAGAAATCTGATCGCAAATCATGCGCCTGAGAGTTTGATCACTGTCGGGAGCTTTCTGGATCATCGCCTGAATCTAGCATTGCCATCCGATGGTGATCCGATTGATGGCTGTAGCTAGATCAAATCCGAAAGCAACCATAGCCGTCCGATCCTGACCGCAAACAACCACATTCGTCCGATCGCGCAATCACTGTTTCCATGGACCGCATGGACCGGCCGCACCGCATGCCGCAACCAATCAGTGCCTCTATTGTCGAGCAAAAAGACTAAATTACCCTTGTGAGCCACGATAAATTTCTATAGACCCTTTAGGGGTCTAGGTCCACCACGTGG